>JASXSY010002970.1:0-19558 GCA_034509805.1 Sipha maydis
GGGTTGAATAAATGCATAATTAAAATTAGGGTTATTCAAATCGATTCCAAATGTTCTACTGAAAATATTCTACAAATTTCATAAATATCGCCTAAATGCCCAAGTGTCCAGGATCCAGCATATCGAGAAAAAATGAACTATTTGAGTTTATTATATATTGATGTTATTTGTTTACAATATCACTGGCCCTCAAGGGTTGATTAAATGCATAATTAAAATGAAGGTTATTCAAATCGATTCCAAATGTTCTACTGAACTCTTTGTACAAATTTCATAAACATCACCCAAATGCCCAAGTGTCCAGGATCCAGCATATTGAGAAAAGTTGAACTATTTGAGTACCTATATTAAATATTGCTGATGTTTGTTTACTATTTTACTGGCCCTCAATTGTTGATCAAATGCATAATTGAAATGAGGGATATCCAAATCTATTCCAAATTTTCTACTGAACATTTTGTACAAATTTCATAAATATCACCTAAATGCCCAAGTGTCCAGGATCCAGCATATCGAGAAAAGTTGAACTATTTGAGTTTATTATATAATGATATTATTTGTTTACAATATCACTGGCCCTCAAGGGTTGATTAAATGCATAATTAAAATGAGGGTTATTCAAATCGATTCCAGATGTTCTACTGAAAATTTTCTTCAAATTTCATAAACATCACCCAAATGCCCAAGTGTCCAGGATCCAGCATATCGAGAAAAGTTGAACTATTTGAGTTTATTATATATTGATGTTATTTGTTTACAATATCATTGGCCCTTAAGGGTTGATTAAATGCATAATTAAAATGAGGGTTATTTAAATCGATTCCAAATGTTCTACTGAACATTTTGTACAAATTTCATAAATATCGCCTAAATGCCCAAGTGTCCAGGATCCAGCATAACGAGAAAAGTTGAACTATTTGAGTATATTAAATATTGCTGATGTTTGTTTACTATTTTACTGGCCCTCAAGTGTTGACCAAATGCATAATTAAAATGAGGGTTATCCAAATCTATTCCAAATTTTCTACTGAACATTTTGTACAAATTTCATAAATATCGCCTAAATGCCCAAGTGTCCAGGATCCAGCATATCGAGAAAAGTTGAACTATTTGAGTTTATTATATAATGATATTATTTGTTTACAATATCACTGGCCCTCAAGGGTTGATTAAATGCATAATTAAAATGAGGGTTATTCAAATCGATTCCAAATGTTCTACTGAACATTTTGTACAAATTTCATAAATATCGCCTAAATGCCCAAGTGTCCAGGATCCAGCATATCGAGAAAAGTTGAACTATTTGAGTTTATTATATATTGATGTTATTTATTTACAATATGACTGGCCCTCAAGGGTTGAATAAATGCATAATTAAAATTAGGGTTTTTCAAATCGATTCCAAATGTTCTACTGAAAATATTCTACAAATTTCATAAATATCGCCTAAATGCCCAAGTGTCCAGGATCCAGCATATCGAGAAAAGTTGAACTATTTGAGTTTATTATATATTGATGTTATTTGTTTACAATATCACTGGCCCTCAAGGGTTGATTAAATGCATAATTAAAATGAGGGTTATTCAAATCGATTCCAAATGTTCTACTGAACATTTTCTACAAATTTCATAAACATCGCCCAAATGCCCAAGTGTCCAGGATCAAGCATATTGAGAAAAATTGAACTATTTGAGTATATTATATATTGATGTTATTTGTTTACAATATCACTGACCCTCAAGGGTTGATAAAATGCATAATTAAAATGAGGGTTATTCAAATCTATTCCAAATTTTCTACTGAACATTTTGTACAAATTTCATAAATATCGCCTAAATGCCCAAGTGTCCAGGATCCAGCATATCGAGAAAAGTTGAACTATTTTAGTTTATTAAATATTGCTGATGTTTGTTTACTATTTTACTGGCCCTCAAGTGTTGACCAAATGCATAATTGAAATGAGGGTTATCCAAATCTATTCCAAATTTTCTACTGAACATTTTGTACAAATTTCATAAATATCGCCTAAATGCCCAAGTGTCCAGGATCCAGCATATCGAGAAAAGTTGAACTATTTTTGTTTATTATATATTGATGTTATTTGTTTACAATATCACTGACCCTCAAGGGTTGATAAAATGCATAATTAAAATGAGGGTTATTCAAATCGATTCCAAATGTTCTACTGAACATTTTGTACAAAATTCATAATCATCGCCCAAATGCCCAAGTGTCCAGGATCCAGCATAACGAGAAAAGTTGAACTATTTGAGTATATTAAATATTGCTGATGTTTGTTTACTATTTTACTGGCCCTCAAGTGTTGACCAAATGCATAATTAAAATGAGGGTTATCCAAATCTATTCCAAATTTTCTACTGAACATTTTGTACAAATTTCATAAATATCGCCTAAATGCCCAAGTGTCCAGGATCCAGCATATCGAGAAAAGTTGAACTATTTGAGTTTATTATATAATGATATTATTTGTTTACAATATCACTGGCCCTCAAGGGTTGATTAAATGCATAATTAAAATGAGGGTTATTCAAATCGATTCCAAATGTTCTACTGAACATTTTGTACAAATTTCATAAATATCGCCTAAATGCCCAAGTGTCCAGGATCCAGCATATCGAGAAAAGTTGAACTATTTGAGTTTATTATATATTGATGTTATTTATTTACAATATGACTGGCCCTCAAGGGTTGAATAAATGCATAATTAAAATTAGGGTTTTTCAAATCGATTCCAAATGTTCTACTGAAAATATTCTACAAATTTCATAAATATCGCCTAAATGCCCAAGTGTCCAGGATCCAGCATATCGAGAAAAGTTGAACTATTTGAGTTTATTAAATATTGATGTTATTTGTTTACAATATCACTGGCCCTCAAGGGTTGATTAAATGTATAATTAAAATGAGGGTTATTCAAATCGATTCCAAATGTTCTACTGAACATTTTCTACAAATTTCATAAACATCGCCCAAATGCCCAAGTGTCCAGGATCAAGCATATTGAGAAAAATTGAACTATTTGAGTATATTAAATATTGCTGATGTTTGTTTACTATTTTACTGGCCCTCAAGTGTTGACCAAATGCATAATTGAAATGAGGGTTATCCAAATCTATTCCAAATTTTCTACTGAACATTTTGTACAAATTTCATAAATATCGCCTAAATGCCCAAGTGTCCAGGATCCAGCATATCGAGAAAAGTTGAACTATTTGAGTTTATTATATTTTGATGTTATTTGTTTTCAATATCACTGGCCCTCAAGGGTTGATTAAATGCATAATTAAAATGAGGGTTATTCAAATCGATTCCAAATGTTCTACTGAAAATATTCTACAAATTTCATAAACATCGCCCAAATGCCCAAGTGTCCAGGATCCAGCATATCGAGAAAAGTTGAACTATTTGAGTTTATTATATATTGATGTTATTTGTTTACAATATCACTAACCCTCAAGGGTTGATAAAATGCATAATTAAAATGAGGGTTATTCAAATCGATTCCAAATGTTCTACTGAACATTTTGTACAAAATTCATAATCATTGCCCAAATGCCCAAGTGTCCAGGATCCAGCATATCGAGAAAAGTTGAACTATTTGAGTATATTAAATATTGCTGATGTTTGTTTACTATTTTACTGGCCCTCAAATGTTGATCAAATGCATAATTGAAATGAGGGATATCCAAATCTATTCCAAATTTTCTACTGAACATTTTGTACAAATTTCATAAATATCACCTAAATGCCCAAGTGTCCAGGATCCAGCATATCGAGAAAAGTTGAACTATTTGAGTTTATTATATAATGATATTATTTGTTTACAATATCACTGGCCCTCAAGGGTTGATTAAATGCATAATTAAAATGAGGGTTATTCAAATCGATTCCAGATGTTCTACTGAAAATTTTCTTCAAATTTCATAAACATCACCCAAATGCCCAAGTGTCCAGGATCCAGCATATCGAGAAAAGTTGAACTATTTGAGTTTATAATATATTGATGTTATTTGTTTACAATATCATTGGCCCTTTAGGGTTGATTAAATGCATAATTAAAATGAGGGTTATTCAAATCGATTCCAAATGTTCTACTGAACATTTTGTACAAATTTCATAAATATCGCCTAAATGCCCAAGTGTCCAGGATCCAGCATATCGAGAAAAGTTAAACTATTTGAGTTTATTATATATTGATGTTACTTGTTAACAATATCACTGGCCCTCAAGGGTTGATTAAATGCATAATTAAAATGAGGGTTATTCAAATCGATTCCAGATGTTCTACTGAAAATTTTCTACAAATTTCATTAACATCACCCAAATGCCCAAGTGTCCAGGATCCAGCATATTGAGAAAAGTTGAACTATTTGAGTACCTATATTAAATATTGCTGATGTTTGTTTACTATTTTACTGGCCCTCAAATGTTGATCAAATGCATAATTGAAATGAGGGATATCCAAATCTATTCCAAATATTCTACTGAACATTTTGTACAAATTTCATAAATATCGCCTAAATGCCCAAGTGTCCAGGATCCTGCATATCGAGAAAAGTTGAACTATTTGAGTTTATTATATAATGATATTATTTGTTTACAATATCACTGGCCCTCAAGGGTTGATTAAATGCATAAATAAAATGAGGGTTATTCAAATCGATTCCAAATGTTCTACTGAAAATATTCTACAAATTTCATAAACATCACCCAAATGCCCAAGTGTCCAGGAACCAGCATATCGAGAAAAGTTGAACTATTTGAGTTTATTATATATTGATGTTATTTGTTTACAATATGACTGGCCCTCAAGGGTTGAATAAATGCATAATTAAAATTAGGGTTATTCAAATCGATTCCAAATGTTCTACTGAAAATATTCTACAAATTTCATAAATATCGCCTAAATGCCCAAGTGTCCAGGATCCAGCATATCGAGAAAAGTTGAACTATTTGAGTTTATTATATATTGATGTTATTTGTTTACAATATCACTGGCCCTCAAGGGTTGATTAAATGCATAATTAAAATGAAGGTTATTCAAATCGATTCCAAATGTTCTACTGAACTTTTTGTACAAAATTCATAAACATCGCCCAAATGCCCAAGTGTCCAGGATCCAGCATATAGAGAAAAGTTGAACTATTTGAGTTTATAATATATTGATGTTATTTTTTTACAATATCACTGGCCCTCAAGGGTTGATTAAATGCATAAATAAAATGAGGGTTATTCAAATCGATTCCAAATGTTCTACTGAAAATATTCTACAAATTTCATAAACATCGCCCAAATGCCCAAGTGTCCAGGATCCAGCATATCGAGAAAAGTTGAACTATTTGAGTATATTAAATATTGATGATATTTGTTTACAATTTCACTGGCCCTCAAGGGTTGATTAAATGCATAATTAAAATGAAGGTTATTCAAATCGATTCCAAATGTTCTACTGAACTCTTTGTACAAATTTCATAAACATCACCCAAATGCCCAAGTGTCCAGGATCAAGCATATCGAGAAAAATTGAACTATTTGAGTATATTAAATATTGCTGATGTTTGTTTACTATTTTACTGGCCCTCAAGTGTTGACCAAATGCATAATTGAAATGAGGGTTATCCAAATCTATTCCAAATTTTCTACTGAACATTTTGTACAAATTTCATAAATATCGCCTAAATGCCCAAGTGTCCAGGATCCAGCATATCGAGAAAAGTTGAACTATTTGAGTTTATAATATATTGATGTTATTTGGTTACAATATCACTGGCCCTCAAGGGTTGATTAAATGCATAATTAAAATGAGGGTTATTCAAATTATTTCCAAATGTTGTACTGAACATTTTGTACAAATTTCATAAATATCGCCTAAATGCCCAAGTGTCCAGGATCCAGCATATCGAGAAAAGTTAAACTATTTGAGTTTATTATATATTGATGTTACTTGTTAACAATATCACTGACCCTCAAGGGTTGATTAAATGCATAATTAAAATGAGGGTTATTCAAATCGATTCCAGATGTTCTACTGAAAATTTTCTACAAATTTCATTAACATCACCCAAATGCCCAAGTGTCCAGGATCCAGCATATTGAGAAAAGTTGAACTATTTGAGTACCTATATTAAATATTGCTGATGTTTGTTTACTATTTTACTGGCCCTCAAATGTTGATCAAATGCATAATTGAAATGAGGGATATCCAAATCTATTCCAAATATTCTACTGAACATTTTGTACAAATTTCATAAATATCGCCTAAATGCCCAAGTGTCCAGGATCCAGCATATCGAGAAAAGTTGAACTATTTGAGTTTATTATATAATGATATTATTTGTTTACAATATCACTGGCCCTCAAGGGTTGATTAAATGCATAAATAAAATGAGGGTTATTCAAATCGATTCCAGATGTTCTACTGAAAATTTTCTTCAAATTTCATAAACATCACCCAAATGCCCAAGTGTCCAGGATCCAGCATATCGAGAAAAGTTGAACTATTTGAGTTTATTATATATTGATGTTATTTGTTTACAATATCATTGGCCCTTAAGGGTTGATTAAATGCATAATTAAAATGAGGGTTATTCAAATCGATTCCAAATGTTCTACTGAACATTTTGTACAAATTTCATAAATATCGCCTAAATGCCCAAGTGTCCAGGATCCAGCATATCGAGAAAAGTTAAACTATTTGAGTTTATTATATATTGATGTTACTTGTTAACAATATCACTGGCCCTCAAGGGTTGATTAAATGCATAATTAAAATGAGGGTTATTCAAATCGATTCCAGATGTTCTACTGAAAATTTTCTACAAATTTCATTAACATCACCCAAATGCCCAAGTGTCCAGGATCCAGCATATTGAGAAAAGTTGAACTATTTGAGTACCTATATTAAATATTGCTGATGTTTGTTTACTATTTTACTGGCCCTCAAATGTTGATCAAATGCATAATTGAAATGAGGGATATCCAAATCTATTCCAAATATTCTACTGAACATTTTGTACAAATTTCATAAATATCGCCTAAATGCCCAAGTGTCCAGGATCCAGCATATCGAGAAAAGTTGAACTATTTGAGTTTATTATATAATGATATTATTTGTTTACAATATCACTGGCCCTCAAGGGTTGATTAAATGCATAAATAAAATGAGGGTTATTCAAATCGATTCCAAATGTTCTACTGAAAATATTCTACAAATTTCATAAACATCACCCAAATGCCCAAGTGTCCAGGAACCAGCATATCGAGAAAAGTTGAACTATTTGAGTTTATTATATATTGATGTTATTTGTTTACAATATCACTGGCCCTCAAGGGTTGATTAAATGCATAATTAAAATGAAGGTTATTCAAATCGATTCCAAATGTTCTACTGAACTTTTTGTACAAAATTCATAAACATCGCCCAAATGCCCAAGTGTCCAGGATCCAGCATATAGAGAAAAGTTGAACTATTTGAGTTTATAATATATTGATGTTATTTTTTTACAATATCACTGGCCCTCAAGGGTTGATTAAATGCATAAATAAAATGAGGGTTATTCAAATCGATTCCAAATGTTCTACTGAAAATATTCTACAAATTTCATAAACATCGCCCAAATGCCCAAGTGTCCAGGATCCAGCATATCGAGAAAAGTTGAACTATTTGAGTATATTAAATATTGATGATATTTGTTTACAATTTCACTGGCCCTCAAGGGTTGATTAAATGCATAATTAAAATGAAGGTTATTCAAATCGATTCCAAATGTTCTACTGAACTCTTTGTACAAATTTCATAAACATCACCCAAATGCCCAAGTGTCCAGGATCAAGCATATCGAGAAAAATTGAACTATTTGAGTATATTAAATATTGCTGATGTTTGTTTACTATTTTACTGGCCCTCAAGTGTTGACCAAATGCATAATTGAAATGAGGGTTATCCAAATCTATTCCAAATTTTCTACTGAACATTTTGTACAAATTTCATAAATATCGCCTAAATGCCCAAGTGTCCAGGATCCAGCATATCGAGAAAAGTTGAACTATTTGAGTTTATAATATATTGATGTTATTTGGTTACAATATCACTGGCCCTCAAGGGTTGATTAAATGCATAATTAAAATGAGGGTTATTCAAATTATTTCCAAATGTTGTACTGAACATTTTGTACAAATTTCATAAATATCGCCTAAATGCCCAAGTGTCCAGGATCCAGCATATCGAGAAAAGTTAAACTATTTGAGTTTATTATATATTGATGTTACTTGTTAACAATATCACTGACCCTCAAGGGTTGATTAAATGCATAATTAAAATGAGGGTTATTCAAATCGATTCCAGATGTTCTACTGAAAATTTTCTACAAATTTCATTAACATCACCCAAATGCCCAAGTGTCCAGGATCCAGCATATTGAGAAAAGTTGAACTATTTGAGTACCTATATTAAATATTGCTGATGTTTGTTTACTATTTTACTGGCCCTCAAATGTTGATCAAATGCATAATTGAAATGAGGGATATCCAAATCGATTCCAAATGTTCTACTGAAAATATTCTACAAATTTCATAAATATCGCCTAAATGCCCAAGTGTCCAGGATCCAGCATATCGAGAAAAGTTGAACTATTTGAGTTTATTATATATTGATGTTATTTGTTTACAATATCACTGGCCCTCAAGGGTTGATTAAATGCATAATTAAAATGAAGGTTATTCAAATCGATTCCAAATGTTCTACTGAACTTTTTGTACAATATTCATAAACATCGCCCAAATGCCCAAGTGTCCAGGATCCAGCATATAGAGAAAAGTTGAACTATTTGAGTTTATAATATATTGATGTTATTTTTTTACAATATCACTGGCCCTCAAGGGTTGATTAAATGCATAAATAAAATGAGGGTTATTCAAATCGATTCCAAATGTTCTACTGAAAATATTCTACAAATTTCATAAACATCGCCCAAATGCCCAAGTGTCCAGGATCCAGCATATCGAGAAAAGTTGAACTATTTGAGTATATTAAATATTGATGATATTTGTTTACAATTTCACTGGCCCTCAAGGGTTGATTAAATGCATAATTAAAATGAAGGTTATTCAAATCGATTCCAAATGTTCTACTGAACTCTTTGTACAAATTTCATAAACATCACCCAAATGCCCAAGTGTCCAGGATCCAGCATATTGAGAAAAGTTGAACTATTTGAGTACCTATATTAAATATTGCTGATGTTTGTTTACTATTTTACTGGCCCTCAAATGTTGATCAAATGCATAATTGAAATGAGGGATATCCAAATCTATTCCAAATTTTCTACTGAACATTTTGTACAAATTTCATAAATATCACCTAAATGCCCAAGTGTCCAGGATCCAGCATATCGAGAAAAGTTGAACTATTTGAGTTTATTATATAATGATATTATTTGTTTACAATATCACTGGCCCTCAAGGGTTGATTAAATGCATAATTAAAATGAGGGTTATTCAAATCGATTCCAGATGTTCTACTGAAAATTTTCTTCAAATTTCATAAACATCACCCAAATGCCCAAGTGTCCAGGATCCAGCATATCGAGAAAAGTTGAACTATTTGAGTTTATTATATATTGATGTTATTTGTTTACAATATCATTGGCCCTTAAGGGTTGATTAAATGCATAATTAAAATGAGGGTTATTCAAATCGATTCCAAATGTTCTACTGAACATTTTGTACAAATTTCATAAATATCGCCTAAATGCCCAAGTGTCCAGGATCCAGCATATCGAGAAAAGTTGAACTATTTGAGTTTATTATATATTGATGGTATTTGTTTACAATATGACTGGCCCTCAAGGGTTGAATAAATGCATAATTAAAATTAGGGTTATTCAAATCGATTCCAAATGTTCTACTGAAAATATTCTACAAATTTCATAAATATCGCCTAAATGCCCAAGTGTCCAGGATCCAGCATATCGAGAAAAAATGAACTATTTGAGTTTATTATATATTGATGTTATTTGTTTACAATATCACTGGCCCTCAAGGGTTGATTAAATGCATAATTAAAATGAAGGTTATTCAAATCGATTCCAAATGTTCTACTGAACTCTTTGTACAAATTTCATAAACATCACCCAAATGCCCAAGTGTCCAGGATCCAGCATATTGAGAAAAGTTGAACTATTTGAGTACCTATATTAAATATTGCTGATGTTTGTTTACTATTTTACTGGCCCTCAATTGTTGATCAAATGCATAATTGAAATGAGGGATATCCAAATCTATTCCAAATTTTCTACTGAACATTTTGTACAAATTTCATAAATATCACCTAAATGCCCAAGTGTCCAGGATCCAGCATATCGAGAAAAGTTGAACTATTTGAGTTTATTATATAATGATATTATTTGTTTACAATATCACTGGCCCTCAAGGGTTGATTAAATGCATAATTAAAATGAGGGTTATTCAAATCGATTCCAGATGTTCTACTGAAAATTTTCTTCAAATTTCATAAACATCACCCAAATGCCCAAGTGTCCAGGATCCAGCATATCGAGAAAAGTTGAACTATTTGAGTTTATTATATATTGATGTTATTTGTTTACAATATCATTGGCCCTTAAGGGTTGATTAAATGCATAATTAAAATGAGGGTTATTTAAATCGATTCCAAATGTTCTACTGAACATTTTGTACAAATTTCATAAATATCGCCTAAATGCCCAAGTGTCCAGGATCCAGCATATCGAGAAAAGTTGAACTATTTGAGTTTATTATATATTGATGTTATTTGTTTACAATATGACTGGCCCTCAAGTGTTGACCAAATGCATAATTGAAATGAGGGTTATCCAAATCTATTCCAAATTTTCTACTGAACATTTTGTACAAATTTCATAAACATCGCCCAAATGCCCAAGTGTCCAGGATCCAGCATATCGAGAAAAGTTGAACTATTTGAGTATATTAAATATTGATGATATTTGTTTACAATTTCACTGGCCCTCAAGGGTTGATTAAATGCATAATTAAAATGAAGGTTATTCAAATCGATTCCAAATGTTCTACTGAACTCTTTGTACAAATTTCATAAACATCACCCAAATGCCCAAGTGTCCAGGATCAAGCATATCGAGAAAAATTGAACTATTTGAGTATATTAAATATTGCTGATGTTTGTTTACTATTTTACTGGCCCTCAAGTGTTGACCAAATGCATAATTGAAATGAGTGTTATCCAAATCTATTCCAAATATTCTACTGAACATTTTGTACAAATTTCATAAATATCGCCTAAATGCCCAAGTGTCCAGGATCCAGCATATCGAGAAAAGTTGAACTATTTGAGTTTATAATATATTGATGTTATTTGGTTACAATATCACTGGCCCTCAAGGGTTGATTAAATGCATAATTAAAATGAGGGTTATTCAAATTATTTCCAAATGTTGTACTGAACATTTTGTACAAATTTCATAAATATCGCCTAAATGCCCAAGTGTCCAGGATCCAGCATATCGAGAAAAGTTAAACTATTTGAGTTTATTATAAATTGATGTTACTTGTTAACAATATCACTGACCCTCAAGGGTTGATTAAATGCATAATTAAAATGAGGGTTATTCAAATCGATTCCAGATGTTCTACTGAAAATTTTCTACAAATTTCATTAACATCACCCAAATGCCCAAGTGTCCAGGATCCAGCATATTGAGAAAAGTTGAACTATTTGAGTACCTATATTAAATATTGCTGATGTTTGTTTACTATTTTACTGGCCCTCAAATGTTGATCAAATGCATAATTGAAATGAGGGATATCCAAATCTATTCCAAATATTCTACTGAACATTTTGTACAAATTTCATAAATATCGCCTAAATGCCCAAGTGTCCAGGATCCAGCATATCGAGAAAAGTTGAACTATTTGAGTTTATTATATAATGATATTATTTGTTTACAATATCACTGGCCCTCAAGGGTTGATTAAATGCATAAATAAAATGAGGGTTATTCAAATCGATTCCAAATGTTCTACTGAAAATATTCTACAAATTTCATAAACATCACCCAAATGCCCAAGTGTCCAGGAACCAGCATATCGAGAAAAGTTGAACTATTTGAGTTTATTATATATTGATGTAATTTGTTTACAATATGACTGGCCCTCAAGGGTTGAATAAATGCATAATTAAAATTAGGGTTATTCAAATCGATTCCAAATGTTCTACTGAAAATATTCTACAAATTTCATAAATATCGCCTAAATGCCCAAGTGTCCAGGATCCAGCATATCGAGAAAAGTTGAACTATTTGAGTTTATTAAATATTGATGTTATTTGTTTACAATATCACTGGCCCTCAAGGGTTGATTAAATGCATAATTAAAATGAGGGTTATTCAAATCGATTCCAAATGTTCTACTGAACATTTTCTACAAATTTCATAAACATCGCCCAAATGCCCAAGTGTCCAGGATCAAGCATATTGAGAAAAATTGAACTATTTGAGTATATTAAATATTGCTGATGTTTGTTTACTATTTTACTGGCCCTCAAGTGTTGACCAAATGCATAATTGAAATGAGGGTTATCCAAATCTATTCCAAATTTTCTACTGAACATTTTGTACAAATTTCATAAATATCGCCTAAATGCCCAAGTGTCCAGGATCCAGCATATCGAGAAAAGTTGAACTATTTGAGTTTATTATATTTTGATGTTATTTGTTTTCAATATCACTGGCCCTCAAGGGTTGATTAAATGCATAATTAAAATGAGGGTTATTCAAATCGATTCCAAATGTTCTACTGAAAATATTCTACAAATTTCATAAACATCGCCCAAATGCCCAAGTGTCCAGGATCCAGCATATCGAGAAAAGTTGAACTATTTGAGTTTATTATATATTGATGTTATTTGTTTACAATATCACTGACCCTCAAGGGTTGATAAAATGCATAATTAAAATGAGGGTTATTCAAATCGATTCCAAATGTTCTACTGAACATTTTGTACAAAATTCATAATCATTGCCCAAATGCCCAAGTGTCCAGGATCCAGCATATCGAGAAAAGTTGAACTATTTGAGTATATTAAATATTGCTGATGTTTGTTTACTATTTTACTGGCCCTCAAATGTTGATCAAATGCATAATTGAAATGAGGGATATCCAAATCTATTCCAAATTTTCTACTGAACATTTTGTACAAATTTCATAAATATCACCTAAATGCCCAAGTGTCCAGGATCCAGCATATCGAGAAAAGTTGAACTATTTGAGTTTATTATATAATGATATTATTTGTTAACAATATCACTGGCCCTCAAGGGTTGATTAAATGCATAATTAAAATGAGGGTTATTCAAATCGATTCCAGATGTTCTACTGAAAATTTTCTTCAAATTTCATAAACATCACCCAAATGCCCAAGTGTCCAGGATCCAGCATATCGAGAAAAGTTGAACTATTTGAGTTTATTATATATTGATGTTATTTGTTTACAATATCATTGGCCCTTAAGGGTTGATTAAATGCATAATTAAAATGAGGGTTATTCAAATCGATTCCAAATGTTCTACTGAACATTTTGTACAAATTTCATAAATATCGCCTAAATGCCCAAGTGTCCAGGATCCAGCATATCGAGAAAAGTTAAACTATTTGAGTTTATTATATATTGATGTTACTTGTTAACAATATCACTGGCCCTCAAGGGTTGATTAAATGCATAATTAAAATGAGGGTTATTCAAATCGATTCCAGATGTTCTACTGAAAATTTTCTACAAATTTCATTAACATCACCCAAATGCCCAAGTGTCCAGGATCCAGCATATTGAGAAAAGTTGAACTATTTGAGTACCTATATTAAATATTGCTGATGTTTGTTTACTATTTTACTGGCCCTCAAATGTTGATCAAATGCATAATTGAAATGAGGGATATCCAAATCTATTCCAAATATTCTACTGAACATTTTGTACAAATTTCATAAATATCGCCTAAATGCCCAAGTGTCCAGGATCCAGCATATCGAGAAAAGTTGAACTATTTGAGTTTATTATATAATGATATTATTTGTTTACAATATCACTGGCCCTCAAGGGTTGATTAAATGCATAAATAAAATGAGGGTTATTCAAATCGATTCCAAATGTTCTACTGAAAATATTCTACAAATTTCATAAACATCACCCAAATGCCCAAGTGTCCAGGAACCAGCATATCGAGAAAAGTTGAACTATTTGAGTTTATTATATATTGATGTTATTTGTTTACAATATCACTGGCCCTCAAGGGTTGATTAAATGCATAATTAAAATGAAGGTTATTCAAATCGATTCCAAATGTTCTACTGAACTTTTTGTACAAAATTCATAAACATCGCCCAAATGCCCAAGTGTCCAGGATCCAGCATATAGAGAAAAGTTGAACTATTTGAGTTTATAATATATTGATGTTATTTTTTTACAATATCACTGGCCCTCAAGGGTTGATTAAATGCATAAATAAAATGAGGGTTATTCAAATCGATTCCAAATGTTCTACTGAAAATATTCTACAAATTTCATAAACATCGCCCAAATGCCCAAGTGTCCAGGATCCAGCATATCGAGAAAAGTTGAACTATTTGAGTATATTAAATATTGATGATATTTGTTTACAATTTCACTGGCCCTCAAGGGTTGATTAAATGCATAATTAAAATGAAGGTTATTCAAATCGATTCCAAATGTTCTACTGAACTCTTTGTACAAATTTCATAAACATCACCCAAATGCCCAAGTGTCCAGGATCAAGCATATCGAGAAAAATTGAACTATTTGAGTATATTAAATATTGCTGATGTTTGTTTACTATTTTACTGGCCCTCAAGTGTTGACCAAATGCATAATTGAAATGAGGGTTATCCAAATCTATTCCAAATTTTCTACTGAACATTTTGTACAAATTTCATAAATATCGCCTAAATGCCCAAGTGTCCAGGATCCAGCATATCGAGAAAAGTTGAACTATTTGAGTTTATAATATATTGATGTTATTTGGTTACAATATCACTGGCCCTCAAGGGTTGATTAAATGCATAATTAAAATGAGGGTTATTCAAATTATTTCCAAATGTTGTACTGAACATTTTGTACAAATTTCATAAATATCGCCTAAATGCCCAAGTGTCCAGGATCCAGCATATCGAGAAAAGTTAAACTATTTGAGTTTATTATATATTGATGTTACTTGTTAACAATATCACTGACCCTCAAGGGTTGATTAAATGCATAATTAAAATGAGGGTTATTCAAATCGATTCCAGATGTTCTACTGAAAATTTTCTACAAATTTCATTAACATCACCCAAATGCCCAAGTGTCCAGGATCCAGCATATTGAGAAAAGTTGAACTATTTGAGTACCTATATTAAATATTGCTGATGTTTGTTTACTATTTTACTGGCCCTCAAATGTTGATCAAATGCATAATTGAAATGAGGGATATCCAAATCGATTCCAAATGTTCTACTGAAAATATTCTACAAATTTCATAAATATCGCCTAAATGCCCAAGTGTCCAGGATCCAGCATATCGAGAAAAGTTGAACTATTTGAGTTTATTATATATTGATGTTATTTGTTTACAATATCACTGGCCCTCAAGGGTTGATTAAATGCATAATTAAAATGAAGGTTATTCAAATCGATTCCAAATGTTCTACTGAACTTTTTGTACAATATTCATAAACATCGCCCAAATGCCCAAGTGTCCAGGATCCAGCATATAGAGAAAAGTTGAACTATTTGAGTTTATAATATATTGATGTTATTTTTTTACAATATCACTGGCCCTCAAGGGTTGATTAAATGCATAAATAAAATGAGGGTTATTCAAATCGATTCCAAATGTTCTACTGAAAATATTCTACAAATTTCATAAACATCGCCCAAATGCCCAAGTGTCCAGGATCCAGCATATCGAGAAAAGTTGAACTATTTGAGTATATTAAATATTGATGATATTTGTTTACAATTTCACTGGCCCTCAAGGGTTGATTAAATGCATAATTAAAATGAAGGTTATTCAAATCGATTCCAAATGTTCTACTGAACTCTTTGTACAAATTTCATAAACATCACCCAAATGCCCAAGTGTCCAGGATCCAGCATATTGAGAAAAGTTGAACTATTTGAGTACCTATATTAAATATTGCTGATGTTTGTTTACTATTTTACTGGCCCTCAAATGTTGATCAAATGCATAATTGAAATGAGGGATATCCAAATCTATTCCAAATTTTCTACTGAACATTTTGTACAAATTTCATAAATATCACCTAAATGCCCAAGTGTCCAGGATCCAGCATATCGAGAAAAGTTGAACTATTTGAGTTTATTATATAATGATATTATTTGTTTACAATATCACTGGCCCTCAAGGGTTGATTAAATGCATAATTAAAATGAGGGTTATTCAAATCGATTCCAGATGTTCTACTGAAAATTTTCTTCAAATTTCATAAACATCACCCAAATGCCCAAGTGTCCAGGATCCAGCATATCGAGAAAAGTTGAACTATTTGAGTTTATTATATATTGATGTTATTTGTTTACAATATCACTGACCCTCAAGGGTTGATAAAATGCATAATTAAAATGAGGGTTATTCAAATCGATTCCAAATGTTCTACTGAACATTTTGTACAAATTTCATAAATATCGCCTAAATGCTCAAGTGTCCAGGATCCAGCATATCGAGAAAAGTTGAACTATTTGAGTTTATTATATATTGATGTTATTTGTTTACAATATGACTGGCCCTCAAGGGTTGAATAAATGCATAATTAAAATTAGGGTTATTCAAATCGATTCCAAATGTTCTACTGAAAATATTCTACAAATTTCATAAATATCGCCTAAATGCCCAAGTGTCCAGGATCCAGCATATCGAGAAAAAATGAACTATTTGAGTTTATTATATATTGATGTTATTTGTTTACAATATCACTGGCCCTCAAGGGTTGATTAAATGCATAATTAAAATGAAGGTTATTCAAATCGATTCCAAATGTTCTACTGAACTCTTTGTACAAATTTCATAAACATCACCCAAATGCCCAAGTGTCCAGGATCCAGCATATTGAGAAAAGTTGAACTATTTGAGTACCTATATTAAATATTGCTGATGTTTGTTTACTATTTTACTGGCCCTCAATTGTTGATCAAATGCATAATTGAAATGAGGGATATCCAAATCTATTCCAAATTTTCTACTGAACATTTTGTACAAATTTCATAAATATCACCTAAATGCCCAAGTGTCCAGGATCCAGCATATCGAGAAAAGTTGAACTATTTGAGTTTATTATATAATGATATTATTTGTTTACAATATCACTGGCCCTCAAGGGTTGATTAAATGCATAATTAAAATGAGGGTTATTCAAATCGATTCCAGATGTTCTACTGAAAATTTTCTTCAAATTTCATAAACATCACCCAAATGCCCAAGTGTCCAGGATCCAGCATATCGAGAAAAGTTGAACTATTTGAGTTTATTATATATTGATGTTATTTGTTTACAATATCATTGGCCCTTAAGGGTTGATTAAATGCATAATTAAAATGAGGGTTATTTAAATCGATTCCAAATGTTCTACTGAACATTTTGTACAAATTTCATAAATATCGCCTAAATGCCCAAGTGTCCAGGATCCAGCATATCGAGAAAAGTTGAACTATTTGAGTTTATTATATATTGATGTTATTTGTTTACAATATGACTGGCCCTCAAGTGTTGACCAAATGCATAATTGAAATGAGGGTTATCCAAATCTATTCCAAATTTTCTACTGAACATTTTGTACAAATTTCATAAATATCGCCTAAATGCCCAAGTGTCCAGGATCCAGCATATCGAGAAAAGTTGAACTATTTTAGTTTATTATATATTGATGTTATTTGTTTACAATATCACTGACCCTCAAGGGTTGATAAAATGCATAATTAAAATGAGGGTTATTCAAATCGATTCCAAATGTTCTACTGAACATTTTGTACAAAATTCATAATCATCGCCCAAATGCCCAAGTGTCCAGGATCCAGCATAACGAGAAAAGTTGAACTATTTGAGTATATTAAATATTGCTGATGTTTGTTTACTATTTTACTGGCCCTCAAGTGTTGACCAAATGCATAATTAAAATGAGGGTTATCCAAATCTATTCCAAATTTTCTACTGAACATTTTGTACAAATTTCATAAATATCGCCTAAATGCCCAAGTGTCCAGGATCCAGCATATCGAGAAAAGTTGAACTATTTGAGTTTATTATATAATGATATTATTTGTTTACAATATCACTGGCCCTCAAGGGTTGATTAAATGCATAATTAAAATGAGGGTTATTCAAATCGATTCCAAATGTTCTACTGAACATTTTGTACAAATTTCATAAATATCGCCTAAATGCCCAAGTGTCCAGGATCCAGCATATCGAGAAAAGTTGAACTATTTGAGTTTATTATATATTGATGTTATTTATTTACAATATGACTGGCCCTCAAGGGTTGAATAAATGCATAATTAAAATTAGGGTTTTTCAAATCGATTCCAAATGTTCTACTGAAAATATTCTACAAATTTCATAAATATCGCCTAAATGCCCAAGTGTCCAGGATCCAGCATATCGAGAAAAGTTGAACTATTTGAGTTTATTATATATTGATGTTATTTGTTTACAATATCACTGGCCCTCAAGGGTTGATTAAATGCATAATTAAAATGAGGGTTATTCAAATCGATTCCAAATGTTCTACTGAACATTTTCTACAAATTTCATAAACATCGCCCAAATGCCCAAGTGTCCAGGATCAAGCATATTGAGAAAAATTGAACTATTTGAGTATATTATATATTGATGTTATTTGTTTACAATATCACTGACCCTCAAGGGTTGATAAAATGCATAATTAAAATGAGGGTTATTCAAATCTATTCCAAATTTTCTACTGAACATTTTGTACAAATTTCATAAATATCGCCTAAATGCCCAAGTGTCCAGGATCCAGCATATCGAGAAAAGTTGAACTATTTTAGTTTATTAAATATTGCTGATGTTTGTTTACTATTTTACTGGCCCTCAAGTGTTGACCAAATGCATAATTGAAATGAGGGTTATCCAAATCTATTCCAAATTTTCTACTGAACATTTTGTACAAATTTCATAAATATCGCCTAAATGCCCAAGTGTCCAGGATCCAGCATATCGAGAAAAGTTGAACTATTTTAGTTTATTATATATTGATGTTATTTGTTTACAATATCACTGACCCTCAAGGGTTGATAAAATGCATAATTAAAATGAGGGTTATTCAAATCGATTCCAAATGTTCTACTGAACATTTTGTACAAAATTCATAATCATCGCCCAAATGCCCAAGTGTCCAGGATCCAGCATAACGAGAAAAGTTGAACTATTTGAGTATATTAAATATTGCTGATGTTTGTTTACTATTTTACTGGCCCTCAAGTGTTGACCAAATGCAT
>JASXSY010002971.1:0-31851 GCA_034509805.1 Sipha maydis
TATAATTTACAAATGTAAAATTATATAATGTATTTTAATATTAAAACTGAATTTTTTTTTAAACTAAAACTACTTTATTAAAAGGGAGATTAATGGAAAAAATTAAGTTAATGAATGTTTTAAAGAGTATGAATAAATTGAAGGTAATTAAATTGTTATGAATTACATGAAATTGAGAGTTGAAACTAAAAATTCAGAAAAAAAAATGGAAAGGGGTCCATGGTATCCCTCAGGAATAGTGATTTGTGTAGACACAAAAAAAAAAATCCAGTTTTAAAATACTACATGATATAATTTACAAATGTAAAATTATATAATGTATTTTAATATTAAAACTGAATTTTTTTAAACTAAAAACTACTCTATTAAAAGGGAGATTAATGGAAAAAATTAAGTTAATGAATTTTTTAAAGAGTATGAATAAATTGAAGGTAATTAAATTGTTATGTATTACATTACATTGAGAGTTTAATCAAAAATTCAGAAAAAAAAATGGAAAGGGGTCCATGGTATCCGCAAGAATAGAGATTTGGGTAGACACAAAAAAAAAATCCAGTTTTAAATAATACATGATATAATTTAAATATGTAAAATTATATAATGTATTTTAATTTTAAAACTGAATTTTTTTTTAAACTAAAACTTCTTTATTAAAAGGGAGATTAATGAAAAAAATTAAGTTAATGAATTTTTTAAAGAGTATGAATAAATTGAAGGTAATTAAATTGTTATGTATTACATAACATTGAGAGTTTAATCAAAAAATTCAGAAAAAAAAATGGAAAGGGGTCCATGGTATCCCGCAGGAATAGAGATTTGGGTAGACACAAAAAAAAAATCCAGTTTTAAATATACATGATATAATTTAAATATGTAAAATTATATAATGTATTTTAATTTTAAAACTGAATTTTCTTTAAAACTAAAACTACTTTATTAAAAGGAGATTAATAGAAAAAATTAAGTTAATGAATTTTTAAAGAGTATGAATAAATTGAAGGTAATTAAATTGTTATGTATTACATGAAATTGAGAGTTGATACTAAAATTCAGAAAAAAAATGGAAAGGGGTCCATGGTATCCCGCAGGAATAGTGATTTGGGTAGACACAAAAAAAAAATCCAGTTTTAAACTAAAACTACTTTATTAAAAGGGAGATTATGGAAAAAATTAAGTTAATGAATTTTTTAAAGAGTATGAATAAATTGAAGGTAATTAAATTGTTATGTATTACATAAATTGAGAGTTGAAACAAAAAATTCAGAAAAAAAATGGAAAGGGGTTCATGGTATCCCGCAGGAATAGAGATTTGGGTAGACACAAAAAAAAAATCCAGTTTTAAAATAATACATGATATAATTTACAAATGTAAAATTATATAATGTATTTTAATATTAAAACTGAAATTTTTTTAAACTAAAAGTTTTGTTTAAAAGGAGATTAAGAAAAATTAAGTTAATGAATGTTTTAAAGAGTATGAATAAATTGAAGGTAATTAAATTGTTATGTATTACATGAAATTGAGAGTTGAAACTAAAAATTCAGAAAAAAAATGGAAAGGGGTCCATGGTATCCCGAAGGAATAGTGATTTGGGTAGACACAAAAAAAAAAATCCAGTTTTAAAATAATACATGATATAATTTACAAATGTAAAATTATATAATGTATTTTAATTTTAAAACTGAATTTTTTTAAATTAAAACTACTTTATTAAAAGGGAGATTAATGGAAAAAATTAAGTTAATGAATTTTTTAAAGAGTATGAATAAATTGAAGGTAATTAAATTGTTATGTATTACATAAAATTGAGAGTTGAAACAAAAAATTCAGAAAAAAAATGGAAAGGGGTCCATGGTATCCCGCAGGAATAGAGATTTGGGTAGACACAAAAAAAAAATCCAGTTTTAAAATAATACATGATATAATTATCAAATGTAAAATTATATAATGTATTTTAATATTAAAACTGAATTTTTTTTAAACTAAAACTACACTATTAAAAGGGAGATTAATGGAAAAAATTAAGTTAATGAATTTTTAAAGAGTATGAATAAATTGAAGGTAATTAAATTGTTATGTATTACATAAAATTGAGAGTTGAAACAAAAAATTCAGAAAAAAAATGGAAAGGGGTCCATGGTATCCCGCAGGAATAGAGATTTGGGTAGACACAAAAAAAAATCCAGTTTTAAAATAATACATGATATAATTTAAATATGTAAAATTATATAATGTATTTTAATTTTAAAACTGAATTTTTTTTTAAACTAAAACTACTTTATTAAAAGGGAGATTAATGGAAAAAATTAAGTTAATGAATTTTTTAAAGAGTATGAATAAATTGAAGGTAATTAAATTGTTATGTATTACATAACATTGAGAGTTTAATCAAAAAATTCAGAAAAAAAAATGGAAAGGGGTCCATGGTATCCCGCAGGAATAGAGATTTGGGTAGACACAAAAAAAAATCCAGTTTTAAAATAATACATGATATAATTTAAATATGTAAAATTATATAATGTATTTTAATTTTAAAACTGAATTTTTTTTAAACTAAAACTACTTTATTAAAAGGGAGATTAATGGAAAAAATTAAGTTAATGAATTTTTTAAAGAGTATGAATAAATTGAAGGTAATTAAATTGTTATGTATTACATGAAATTGAGAGTTGAAACTAAAAATTCAGAAAAAAAATGGAAAGGGGTCCATGGTATCCCGCAGGAATAGTGATTTGGGTAGACACAAAAAAAAAATCCAGTTTTAAAATAATACATGATATAATTTACAAATGTAAAATTATATAATGTATTTTAATTTTAAAACTGAATTTTTTTTTAAACTAAAACTACTTTATTAAAAGGGAGATTAATGGAAAAAATTAAGTTAATGAATTTTTTAAAGAGTATGAATAAATTGAAGGTAATTAAATTGTTATGTATTACATAAAATTGAGAGTTGAAACAAAAAATTCAGAAAAAAAATGGAAAGGGGTCCATGGTATCCCGCAGGAATAGAGATTTGGGTAGACACAAAAAAAAAATCCAGTTTTAAAATAATACATGATATAATTTACAAATGTAAAATTATATAATGTATTTTAATATTAAAACTGAATTTTTTTTTAAACTAAAACTACTTTATTAAAAGGGAGATTAATGGAAAAAATTAAGTTAATGAATGTTTTAAAGAGTATGAATAAATTGAAGGTAATTAAATTGTTATGTATTACATAAAATTGAGAGTTGAAACAAAAAATTCAGAAAAAAAATGGAAAGGGGTCCATGGTATCCCTCAGGAATAGTGATTTGTGTAGACACAAAAAAAAAATCCAGTTTTAAAATACTACATGATATAATTTACAAATGTAAAATTATATAATGTATTTTAATATTAAAACTGAATTTTTTTTAAACTAAAACTACTCTATTAAAAGGGAGATTAATGGAAAAAATTAAGTTAATGAATTTTTTAAAGAGTATGAATAAATTGAAGGTAATTAAATTGTTATGTATTACATTACATTGAGAGTTTAATCAAAAAATTCAGAAAAAAAAATGGAAAGGGGTCCATGGTATCCCGCAAGAATAGAGATTTGGGTAGACACAAAAAAAAATCCAGTTTTAAAATAATACATGATATAATTTAAATATGTAAAATTATATAATGTATTTTAATTTTAAAACTGAATTTTTTTTTAAACTAAAACTTCTTTATTAAAAGGGAGATTAATGAAAAAAATTAAGTTAATGAATTTTTTAAAGAGTATGAATAAATTGAAGGTAATTAAATTGTTATGTATTACATAACATTGAGAGTTTAATCAAAAAATTCAGAAAAAAAAATGGAAAGGGGTCCATGGTATCCCGCAGGAATAGAGATTTGGGTAGACACAAAAAAAAATCCAGTTTTAAATAATACATGATATAATTTAAATATGTAAAATTATATAATGTATTTTAATTTTAAAACTGAATTTTTCTTTAAACTAAAACTACTTTATTAAAAGGGAGATTAATAGAAAAAATTAAGTTAATGAATTTTTTAAAGAGTATGAATAAATTGAAGGTAATTAAATTGTTATGTATTACATTACATTGAGAGTTTAATCAAAAAATTCAGAAAAAAAAATGGAAAGGGGTCCATGGTATCCCGCAAGAATAGAGATTTGGGTAGACACAAAAAAAAATCCAGTTTTAAAATAATACATGATATAATTTAAATATGTAAAATTATATAATGTATTTTAATTTTAAAACTGAATTTTTTTTTAAACTAAAACTTCTTTATTAAAAGGGAGATTAATGAAAAAAATTAAGTTAATGAATTTTTTAAAGAGTATGAATAAATTGAAGGTAATTAAATTGTTATGTATTACATAACATTGAGAGTTTAATCAAAAAATTCAGAAAAAAAAACGGAAAGGGGTCCATGGTATCCCGCAGGAATAGAGATTTGGGTAGACACAAAAAAAAATCCAGTTTTAAAATAATACATGATATAATTTAAATATGTAAAATTATATAATGTATTTTAATTTTAAAACTGAATTTTTCTTTAAACTAAAACTACTTTATTAAAAGGGAGATTAATAGAAAAAATTAAGTTAATGAATTTTTTAAAGAGTATGAATAAATTGAAGGTAATTAAATTGTTATGTATTACATGAAATTGAGAGTTGATACTAAAAATTCAGAAAAAAAATGGAAAGGGGTCCATGGTATCCCGCAGGAATTGTGATTTGGGTAGACACAAAAAAAAAATCCAGTTTTAAACTAAAACTACTTTATTAAAAGGGAGATTAATGGAAAAAATTAAGTTAATGAATTTTTTAAAGAGTATGAATAAATTGAAGGTAATTAAATTGTTATGTATTACATAAAATTGAGAGTTGAAACAAAAAATTCAGAAAAAAAATGGAAAGGGGTCCATGGTATCCCGCAGGAATAGAGATTTGGGTAGACACAAAAAAAAAATCCAGTTTTAAAATAATACATGATATAATTTACAAATGTAAAATTATATAATGTATTTTAATATTAAAACTGAATTTTTTTTTAAACTAAAACTACTTTATTAAAAGGGAGATTAATGGAAAAAACTAAGTTAATGAAAGTTTTAAAGAGTATGAATAAATTGAACGTAATTAAATTGTTATGTATTACATAAAATTGAGAGTTGAAACTAAAAATTCAGAAAAAAAATGGAAAGGGGTCCATGGTATCCCGCAGGAATAGTGATTTGTGTAGACACAAAAAAAAAATCCAGTTTTAAAATAATACATGATATAATTTACAAATGTAAAATTATATAATGTATTTTAATATTAAAACTGAATTTTTTTTAAACTAAAACTACACTATTAAAAGGGAGATTAATGGAAAAAATTAAGTTAATGAATTTTTTAAAGAGTATGAATAAATTGAAGGTAATTAAATTGTTATGTATTACATAACATTGAGAGTTTAATCAAAAAATTCAGAAAAAAAAATGGAAAGGGGTCCATGGTATCCCGCAGGAATAGAGATTTGGGTAGACACAAAAAAAAATCCAGTTTTAAAATAATACATGATATAATTTAAATATGTAAAATTATATAATGTATTTTAATTTTAAAACTGAATTTTTTTTTAAACTAAAACTACTTTATTAAAAGGGAGATTAATGGAAAAAATTAAGTTAATGAATTTTTTAAAGAGTATGAATAAATTGAAGGTAATTAAATTGTTATGTATTACATAACATTGAGAGTTTAATCAAAAAATTCAGAAAAAAAAATGGAATGGGGTCCATGGTATCCCGCAGGAATAGAGATTTGGGTAGACACAAAAAAAAATCCAGTTTTAAAATAATTCATGATATAATTTAAATATGTAAAATTATATAATGTATGTTAATTTTAAAACTGAATTTTTTTTTTAAACAAAACTACTTTATTAAAAGGGAGATTAATGGAAAAAATTAAGTTAATGAATTTTTTAAAGAGTATGAATAAATTGAAGGTAATTAAATTGTTATGTATTACATAAAATTGAGAGTTGAAACAAAAAATTCAGAAAAAAAATGGAAAGGGGTCCATGGTATCCCGCAGGAATAGAGATTTGGGTAGACACAAAAAAAAAATCCAGTTTTAAAATAATACATGATATAATTTACAAATGTAAAATTATATAATGTATTTTAATATTAAAACTGAATTTTTTTTTAAACTAAAACTACTTTATTAAAAGGGAGATTAATGGAAAAAATTAAGTTAATGAATGTTTTAAAGAGTATGAATAAATTGAAGGTAATTAAATTGTTATGTATTACATAAAATTGAGAGTTGAAACAAAAAATTCAGAAAAAAAATGGAAAGGGGTCCATGGTATCCCGCAGGAATAGAGATTTGGGTAGACACAAAAAAAAAATCCAGTTTTAAAATAATACACGATATAATTTACAAATGTAAAATTATATAATGTATTTTAATATTAAAACTGAATTTTTTTTAAACTAAAACTACACTATTAAAAGGGAGATTAATGGAAAAAATTAAGTTAATGAATTTTTTAAAGAGTATGTATAAATTGAAGGTAATTAAATTGTTATGTATTACATAACATTGAGAGTTTAATCAAAAAATTCAGAAAAAAAAATGGAAAGGGGTCCATGGTATCCCGCAGGAATAGAGATTTTTGTAGACACAAAAAAAAATCCAGTTTTAAAATAATACATGATATAATTTAAATATGTAAAATTATATAATGTATTTTAATTTTAAAACTGAATTTTTTTTAAACTAAAACTACTTTATTAAAAGGGAGATTAATGGAAAAAATTAAGTTAATGAATTTTTTAAAGAGTATGAATAAATTGAAGGTAATTAAATTGTTATGTATTACATGAAATTGAGAGTTGAAACTAAAAATTCAGAAAAAAAATGGAAAGGGGTCCATGGTATCCCGCAGGAATAGTGATTTGGGTAGACACAAAAAAAAAATCCAGTTTTAAAATAATACATGATATAATTTACAAATGTAAAATTATATAATGTATTTTAATTTTAAAACTGAATTTTTTTTTAAACTAAAACTACTTTATTAAAAGGGAGATTAATGGAAAAAATTAAGTTAATGAATTTTTTAAAGAGTATGAATAAATTGAAGGTAATTCAATTGTTATGTATTACATAACATTGAGAGTTTAATCAAAAAATTCAGAAAAAAAATGGAAAGGGGTCCATGGTATCCCGCAGGAATAGAGATTTGGGTAGACACAAAAAAAAATCCAGTTTTAAAATAATACATGATATAATTTAAATATGTAAAATTATATAATGTATTTTAATTTTAAAACTGAATTTTTTTTTAAACTAAAACTACTTTATTAAAAGGGAGATTAATGGAAAAAATTAAGTTAATGAATTTTTTAAAGAGTATGAATAAATTGAAGGTAATTAAATTGTTATGTATTACATGAAATTGAGAGTTGAAACTAAAAATTCAGAAAAAAAATGGAAAGGGGTCCATGGTATCCCGCAGGAATAGTGATTTGGGTAGACACAAAAAAAAAATCCAGTTTTAAAATAATACATGATATAATTTACAAATGTAAAATTATATAATGTATTTTAATTTTAAAACTGAATTTTTTTTTAAACTAAAACTACTTTATTAAAAGGGAGATTAATGGAAAAAATTAAGTTAATGAATTTTTTAAAGAGTATGAATAAATTGAAGGTAATTAAATTGTTATGTATTACATAAAATTGAGAGTTGAAACAAAAAATTAAGAAAAAAAATGGAAAGGGGTCCATGGTATCCCGCAGGAATAGAGATTTGGGTAGACACAAAAAAAAAATCCAGTTTTAAAATAATACATGATATAATTTACAAATGTAAAATTATATAATGTATTTTAATATTAAAACTGAATTTTTTTTTAAACTAAAACTACTTTATTAAAAGGGAGATTAATGGAAAAAATTAAGTTAATGAATGTTTTAAAGAGTATGAATAAATTGAAGGTAATTAAATTGTTATGTATTACATAAAATTGAGAGTTGAAACAAAAAATTCAGAAAAAAAATGGAAAGGGGTCCATGGTATCCCGCAGGAATAGAGATTTGGGTAGACACAAAAAAAAAATCCAGTTTTAAAATAATACATGATATAATTTACAAATGTAAAATTATATAATGTATTTTAATATTAAAACTGAATTTTTTTTTAAACTAAAACTACTTTATTAAAAGGGAGATTAATGGAAAAAAATAAGTTAATGAATTTTTTAAAGAGTATGAATAAATTGAAGGTAATTAAATTGTTATGTATTACATAACATTGAGAGTTTAATCAAAAAATTCAGAAAAAAAATGGAAAGGGGTCCATGGTATCCCGCAGGAATAGAGATTTGGGTAGACACAAAAAAAAATCCAGTTTTAAAATAATACATGATATAATTTAAATATGTAAAATTATATAATGTATTTTAATTTTAAAACTGAATTTTTTTTTAAACTAAAACTACTTTATTAAAAGGGAGATTAATGGAAAAAATTAAGTTAATGAATTTTTTAAAGAGTATGAATAAATTGAAGGTAATTAAATTGTTATGTATTACATAACATTGAGAGTTTAATCAAAAAATTCAGAAAAAAAAATGGAAAGGGGTCCATGGTATCCCGCAGGAATAGAGATTTGGGTAGAAACAAAAAAAAATCCAGTTTTAAAATAATACATGATATAATTTAAATATGTAAAATTATATAATGTATTTTAATTTTAAAACTGAATTTTTTTTTAAACTAAAACTACTTTATTAAAAGGGAGATTAATGGAAAAAATTAAGTTAATGAATTTTTTAAAGAGTATGAATAAATTGAAGGTAATTAAATTGTTATGTATTACATAAAATTGAGAGTTGAAACAAAAAATTCAGAAAAAAAATTGAAAGGGGTCCATGGTATCCCGCAGGAATAGAGATTTGGGTAGACACAAAAAAAAAATCCAGTTTTAAAATAATACATGATATAATTTACAAATGTAAAATTATATAATGTATTTTAATATTAAAACTGAATTTTTTTTTAAACTAAAACTACTTTATTAAAAGGGAGATTAATGGAAAAAATTAAGTTAATGAATGTTTTAAAGAGTATGAATAAATTGAAGGTAATTAAATTGTTATGTATTACATGAAATTGAGAGTTGAAACAAAAAATTCAGAAAAAAATGGAAAGGGGTCCATGGTATCCCGCAGGAATAGTGATTTGTGTAGACACAAAAAAAAAATCCAGTTTTAAAATAATACATGATATAATTTACAAATGTAAATTTATATAATGTATTTTAATTTTAAAACTGAATTTTTTTTTAAACTAAAACTACTTTATTAAAAGGGAGATTAATGGAAAAAATTAAGTTAATGAATTTTTTAAAGAGTATGAATAAATTGAAGGTAATTAAATTGTTATGTATTACATAACATTGAGAGTTTAATCAAAAAAATTCAGAAAAAAAAATGGAAAGGGGTCCATGGTATCCCGCAGGAATAGAGATTTGGGTAGACACAAAAAAAAATCCAGTTTTAAAATAATACATGATATAATTTAAATATGTAAAATTTTATAATGTATTTTAATTTTAAAACTGAATTTTTTTTTAAACTAAAACTACTTTATTAAAAGGGAGATTAATAGAAAAAATTAAGTTAATGAATTTTTTAAAGAGTATGAATAAATTGAAGGTAATTAAATTGTTATGTATTACATGAAATTGAGAGTTGAAACTAAAAATTCAGAAAAAAAATGGAAAGGGGTCCATGGTATCCCGCAGGAATAGTGATTTGGGTAGACACAAAAAAAAAATCCAGTTTTAAAATAATACATGATATAATTTACAAATGTAAAATTATATAATGTATTTTAATTTTAAAACTGAATTTTTTTTTAAACTAAAACTACTTTATTAAAAGGGAGATTAATGGAAAAAATTAAGTTAATGAATTTTTTAAAGAGTATGAATAAATTGAAGGTAATTAAATTGTTATGTATTACATAAAATTGAGAGTTGAAACAAAAAATTCAGAAAAAAAATGGAAAGGGGTCCATGGTATCCCGCAGGAATAGAGATTTGGGTAGACACAAAAAAAAAATCCAGTTTTAAAATAATACATGATATAATTTACAAATGTAAAATTATATAATGTATTTTAATATTAAAACTGAATTTTTTTTTAAACTAAAACTACTTTATTAAAAGGGAGATTAATGGAAAAAATTAAGTTAATGAATGTTTTAAAGAGTATGAATAAATTGAAGGTAATTAAATTGTTATGTATTACATAACATTGAGAGTTTAATCAAAAAATTCAGAAAAAAAAATGGAAAGGGGTCCATGGTATCCCGCAGGAATAGAGATTTGGGTAGAAACAAAAAAAAATCCAGTTTTAAAATAATACATGATATAATTTAAATATGTAAAATTATATAATGTATTTTAATTTTAAAACTGAATTTTTTTTTAAACTAAAACTACTTTATTAAAAGGGAGATTAATGGAAAAAATTAAGTTAATGAATTTTTTAAAGAGTATGAATAAATTGAAGGTAATTAAATTGTTATGTATTACATAAAATTGAGAGTTGAAACAAAAAATTCAGAAAAAAAATGGAAAGGGGTCCATGGTATCCCGCAGGAATAGAGATTTGGGTAGACACAAAAAAAAAATCCAGTTTTAAAATAATACATGATATAATTTACAAATGTAAAATTATATAATGTATTTTAATATTAAAACTGAATTTTTTTTTAAACTAAAACTACTTTATTAAAAGGGAGATTAATGGAAAAAATTAAGTTAATGAATGTTTTAAAGAGTATGAATAAATTGAAGGTAATTAAATTGTTATGTATTACATAACATTGAGAGTTTAATCAAAAAATTCAGAAAAAAAAATGGAAAGGGGTCCATGGTATCCCGCAGGAATAGAGATTTGGGTAGAAACAAAAAAAAATCCAGTTTTAAAATAATACATGATATAATTTAAATATGTAAAATTATATAATGTATTTTAATTTTAAAACTGAATTTTTTTTTAAACTAAAACTACTTTATTAAAAGGGAGATTAATGGAAAAAATTAAGTTAATGAATTTTTTAAAGAGTATGAATAAATTGAAGGTAATTAAATTGTTATGTATTACATAAAATTGAGAGTTGAAACAAAAAATTCAGAAAAAAAATGGAAAGGGGTCCATGGTATCCCGCAGGAATAGAGATTTGGGTAGACACAAAAAAAAAATCCAGTTTTAAAATAATACATGATATAATTTACAAATGTAAAATTATATAATGTATTTTAATATTAAAACTGAATTTTTTTTTAAACTAAAACTACTTTATTAAAAGGGAGATTAATGGAAAAAATTAAGTTAATGAATGTTTTAAAGAGTATGAATAAATTGAAGGTAATTAAATTGTTATGTATTACATAAAATTGAGAGTTGAAACAAAAAATTAAGAAAAAAAATGGAAAGGGGTCCATGGTATCCCGCAGGAATAGAGATTTGGGTAGACACAAAAAAAAAATCCAGTTTTAAAATAATACATGATATAATTTACAAATGTAAAATTATATAATGTATTTTAATATTAAAACTGAATTTTTTTTTAAACTAAAACTACTTTATTAAAAGGGAGATTAATGGAAAAAATTAAGTTAATGAATGTTTTAAAGAGTATGAATAAATTGAAGGTAATTAAATTGTTATGTATTACATAAAATTGAGAGTTGAAACAAAAAATTCAGAAAAAAAATGGAAAGGGGTCCATGGTATCCCGCAGGAATAGAGATTTGGGTAGACACAAAAAAAAAATCCAGTTTTAAAATAATACATGATATAATTTACAAATGTAAAATTATATAATGTATTTTAATATTAAAACTGAATTTTTTTTTAAACTAAAACTACTTTATTAAAAGGGAGATTAATGGAAAAAAATAAGTTAATGAATTTTTTAAAGAGTATGAATAAATTGAAGGTAATTAAATTGTTATGTATTACATAACATTGAGAGTTTAATCAAAAAATTCAGAAAAAAAATGGAAAGGGGTCCATGGTATCCCGCAGGAATAGAGATTTGGGTAGACACAAAAAAAAATCCAGTTTTAAAATAATACATGATATAATTTAAATATGTAAAATTATATAATGTATTTTAATTTTAAAACTGAATTTTTTTTTAAACTAAAACTACTTTATTAAAAGGGAGATTAATGGAAAAAATTAAGTTAATGAATTTTTTAAAGAGTATGAATAAATTGAAGGTAATTAAATTGTTATGTATTACATAACATTGAGAGTTTAATCAAAAAATTCAGAAAAAAAAATGGAAAGGGGTCCATGGTATCCCGCAGGAATAGAGATTTGGGTAGAAACAAAAAAAAATCCAGTTTTAAAATAATACATGATATAATTTAAATATGTAAAATTATATAATGTATTTTAATTTTAAAACTGAATTTTTTTTTAAACTAAAACTACTTTATTAAAAGGGAGATTAATGGAAAAAATTAAGTTAATGAATTTTTTAAAGAGTATGAATAAATTGAAGGTAATTAAATTGTTATGTATTACATAAAATTGAGAGTTGAAACAAAAAATTCAGAAAAAAAATTGAAAGGGGTCCATGGTATCCCGCAGGAATAGAGATTTGGGTAGACACAAAAAAAAAATCCAGTTTTAAAATAATACATGATATAATTTACAAATGTAAAATTATATAATGTATTTTAATATTAAAACTGAATTTTTTTTTAAACTAAAACTACTTTATTAAAAGGGAGATTAATGGAAAAAATTAAGTTAATGAATGTTTTAAAGAGTATGAATAAATTGAAGGTAATTAAATTGTTATGTATTACATGAAATTGAGAGTTGAAACAAAAAATTCAGAAAAAAATGGAAAGGGGTCCATGGTATCCCGCAGGAATAGTGATTTGTGTAGACACAAAAAAAAAATCCAGTTTTAAAATAATACATGATATAATTTACAAATGTAAATTTATATAATGTATTTTAATTTTAAAACTGAATTTTTTTTTAAACTAAAACTACTTTATTAAAAGGGAGATTAATGGAAAAAATTAAGTTAATGAATTTTTTAAAGAGTATGAATAAATTGAAGGTAATTAAATTGTTATGTATTACATAACATTGAGAGTTTAATCAAAAAAATTCAGAAAAAAAAATGGAAAGGGGTCCATGGTATCCCGCAGGAATAGAGATTTGGGTAGACACAAAAAAAAATCCAGTTTTAAAATAATACATGATATAATTCAAATATGTAAAATTTTATAATGTATTTTAATTTTAAAACTGAATTTTTTTTTAAACTAAAACTACTTTATTAAAAGGGAGATTAATAGAAAAAATTAAGTTAATGAATTTTTTAAAGAGTATGAATAAATTGAAGGTAATTAAATTGTTATGTATTACATGAAATTGAGAGTTGAAACTAAAAATTCAGAAAAAAAATGGAAAGGGGTCCATGGTATCCCGCAGGAATAGTGATTTGGGTAGACACAAAAAAAAAATCCAGTTTTAAAATAATACATGATATAATTTACAAATGTAAAATTATATAATGTATTTTAATATTAAAACTGAATTTTTTTTTAAACTAAAACTACTTTATTAAAAGGGAGATTAATGGAAAAAATTAAGTTAATGAATGTTTTAAAGAGTATGAATAAATTGAAGGTAATTAAATTGTTATGTATTACATAACATTGAGAGTTTAATCAAAAAATTCAGAAAAAAAAATGGAAAGGGGTCCATGGTATCCCGCAGGAATAGAGATTTGGGTAGAAACAAAAAAAAATCCAGTTTTAAAATAATACATGATATAATTTAAATATGTAAAATTATATAATGTATTTTAATTTTAAAACTGAATTTTTTTTTAAACTAAAACTACTTTATTAAAAGGGAGATTAATGGAAAAAATTAAGTTAATGAATTTTTTAAAGAGTATGAATAAATTGAAGGTAATTAAATTGTTATGTATTACATAAAATTGAGAGTTGAAACAAAAAATTCAGAAAAAAAATGGAAAGGGGTCCATGGTATCCCGCAGGAATAGAGATTTGGGTAGACACAAAAAAAAAATCCAGTTTTAAAATAATACATGATATAATTTACAAATGTAAAATTATATAATGTATTTTAATATTAAAACTGAATTTTTTTTTAAACTAAAACTACTTTATTAAAAGGGAGATTAATGGAAAAAATTAAGTTAATGAATGTTTTAAAGAGTATGAATAAATTGAAGGTAATTAAATTGTTATGTATTACATAAAATTGAGAGTTGAAACAAAAAATTAAGAAAAAAAATGGAAAGGGGTCCATGGTATCCCGCAGGAATAGAGATTTGGGTAGACACAAAAAAAAAATCCAGTTTTAAAATAATACATGATATAATTTACAAATGTAAAATTATATAATGTATTTTAATATTAAAACTGAATTTTTTTTTAAACTAAAACTACTTTATTAAAAGGGAGATTAATGGAAAAAATTAAGTTAATGAATGTTTTAAAGAGTATGAATAAATTGAAGGTAATTAAATTGTTATGTATTACATAAAATTGAGAGTTGAAACAAAAAATTCAGAAAAAAAATGGAAAGGGGTCCATGGTATCCCGCAGGAATAGAGATTTGGGTAGACACAAAAAAAAAATCCAGTTTTAAAATAATACATGATATAATTTACAAATGTAAAATTATATAATGTATTTTAATATTAAAACTGAATTTTTTTTTAAACTAAAACTACTTTATTAAAAGGGAGATTAATGGAAAAAAATAAGTTAATGAATTTTTTAAAGAGTATGAATAAATTGAAGGTAATTAAATTGTTATGTATTACATAACATTGAGAGTTTAATCAAAAAATTCAGAAAAAAAATGGAAAGGGGTCCATGGTATCCCGCAGGAATAGAGATTTGGGTAGACACAAAAAAAAATCCAGTTTTAAAATAATACATGATATAATTTAAATATGTAAAATTATATAATGTATTTTAATTTTAAAACTGAATTTTTTTTTAAACTAAAACTACTTTATTAAAAGGGAGATTAATGGAAAAAATTAAGTTAATGAATTTTTTAAAGAGTATGAATAAATTGAAGGTAATTAAATTGTTATGTATTACATAACATTGAGAGTTTAATCAAAAAATTCAGAAAAAAAAATGGAAAGGGGTCCATGGTATCCCGCAGGAATAGAGATTTGGGTAGAAACAAAAAAAAATCCAGTTTTAAAATAATACATGATATAATTTAAATATGTAAAATTATATAATGTATTTTAATTTTAAAACTGAATTTTTTTTTAAACTAAAACTACTTTATTAAAAGGGAGATTAATGGAAAAAATTAAGTTAATGAATTTTTTAAAGAGTATGAATAAATTGAAGGTAATTAAATTGTTATGTATTACATAAAATTGAGAGTTGAAACAAAAAATTCAGAAAAAAAATTGAAAGGGGTCCATGGTATCCCGCAGGAATAGAGATTTGGGTAGACACAAAAAAAAAATCCAGTTTTAAAATAATACATGATATAATTTACAAATGTAAAATTATATAATGTATTTTAATATTAAAACTGAATTTTTTTTTAAACTAAAACTACTTTATTAAAAGGGAGATTAATGGAAAAAATTAAGTTAATGAATGTTTTAAAGAGTATGAATAAATTGAAGGTAATTAAATTGTTATGTATTACATGAAATTGAGAGTTGAAACAAAAAATTCAGAAAAAAATGGAAAGGGGTCCATGGTATCCCGCAGGAATAGTGATTTGTGTAGACACAAAAAAAAAATCCAGTTTTAAAATAATACATGATATAATTTACAAATGTAAATTTATATAATGTATTTTAATTTTAAAACTGAATTTTTTTTTAAACTAAAACTACTTTATTAAAAGGGAGATTAATGGAAAAAATTAAGTTAATGAATTTTTTAAAGAGTATGAATAAATTGAAGGTAATTAAATTGTTATGTATTACATAACATTGAGAGTTTAATCAAAAAAATTCAGAAAAAAAAATGGAAAGGGGTCCATGGTATCCCGCAGGAATAGAGATTTGGGTAGACACAAAAAAAAATCCAGTTTTAAAATAATACATGATATAATTTAAATATGTAAAATTTTATAATGTATTTTAATTTTAAAACTGAATTTTTTTTTAAACTAAAACTACTTTATTAAAAGGGAGATTAATAGAAAAAATTAAGTTAATGAATTTTTTAAAGAGTATGAATAAATTGAAGGTAATTAAATTGTTATGTATTACATGAAATTGAGAGTTGAAACTAAAAATTCAGAAAAAAAATGGAAAGGGGTCCATGGTATCCCGCAGGAATAGTGATTTGGGTAGACACAAAAAAAAAATCCAGTTTTAAAATAATACATGATATAATTTACAAATGTAAAATTATATAATGTATTTTAATTTTAAAACTGAATTTTTTTTTAAACTAAAACTACTTTATTAAAAGGGAGATTAATGGAAAAAATTAAGTTAATGAATTTTTTAAAGAGTATGAATAAATTGAAGGTAATTAAATTGTTATGTATTACATAAAATTGAGAGTTGAAACAAAAAATTCAGAAAAAAAATGGAAAGGGGTCCATGGTATCCCGCAGGAATAGAGATTTGGGTAGACACAAAAAAAAAATCCAGTTTTAAAATAATACATGATATAATTTACAAATGTAAAATTATATAATGTATTTTAATATTAAAACTGAATTTTTTTTTAAACTAAAACTACTTTATTAAAAGGGAGATTAATGGAAAAAATTAAGTTAATGAATGTTTTAAAGAGTATGAATAAATTGAAGGTAATTAAATTGTTATGTATTACATAACATTGAGAGTTTAATCAAAAAATTCAGAAAAAAAAATGGAAAGGGGTCCATGGTATCCCGCAGGAATAGAGATTTGGGTAGAAACAAAAAAAAATCCAGTTTTAAAATAATACATGATATAATTTAAATATGTAAAATTATATAATGTATTTTAATTTTAAAACTGAATTTTTTTTTAAACTAAAACTACTTTATTAAAAGGGAGATTAATGGAAAAAATTAAGTTAATGAATTTTTTAAAGAGTATGAATAAATTGAAGGTAATTAAATTGTTATGTATTACATAAAATTGAGAGTTGAAACAAAAAATTCAGAAAAAAAATGGAAAGGGGTCCATGGTATCCCGCAGGAATAGAGATTTGGGTAGACACAAAAAAAAAATCCAGTTTTAAAATAATACATGATATAATTTACAAATGTAAAATTATATAATGTATTTTAATATTAAAACTGAATTTTTTTTTAAACTAAAACTACTTTATTAAAAGGGAGATTAATGGAAAAAATTAAGTTAATGAATGTTTTAAAGAGTATGAATAAATTGAAGGTAATTAAATTGTTATGTATTACATAACATTGAGAGTTTAATCAAAAAATTCAGAAAAAAAAATGGAAAGGGGTCCATGGTATCCCGCAGGAATAGAGATTTGGGTAGAAACAAAAAAAAATCCAGTTTTAAAATAATACATGATATAATTTAAATATGTAAAATTATATAATGTATTTTAATTTTAAAACTGAATTTTTTTTTAAACTAAAACTACTTTATTAAAAGGGAGATTAATGGAAAAAATTAAGTTAATGAATTTTTTAAAGAGTATGAATAAATTGAAGGTAATTAAATTGTTATGTATTACATAAAATTGAGAGTTGAAACAAAAAATTCAGAAAAAAAATTGAAAGGGGTCCATGGTATCCCGCAGGAATAGAGATTTGGGTAGACACAAAAAAAAAATCCAGTTTTAAAATAATACATGATATAATTTACAAATGTAAAATTATATAATGTATTTTAATATTAAAACTGAATTTTTTTTTAAACTAAAACTACTTTATTAAAAGGGAGATTAATGGAAAAAATTAAGTTAATGAATGTTTTAAAGAGTATGAATAAATTGAAGGTAATTAAATTGTTATGTATTACATGAAATTGAGAGTTGAAACAAAAAATTCAGAAAAAAATGGAAAGGGGTCCATGGTATCCCGCAGGAATAGTGATTTGTGTAGACACAAAAAAAAAATCCAGTTTTAAAATAATACATGATATAATTTACAAATGTAAATTTATATAATGTATTTTAATTTTAAAACTGAATTTTTTTTTAAACTAAAACTACTTTATTAAAAGGGAGATTAATGGAAAAAATTAAGTTAATGAATTTTTTAAAGAGTATGAATAAATTGAAGGTAATTAAATTGTTATGTATTACATAACATTGAGAGTTTAATCAAAAAAATTCAGAAAAAAAAATGGAAAGGGGTCCATGGTATCCCGCAGGAATAGAGATTTGGGTAGACACAAAAAAAAATCCAGTTTTAAAATAATACATGATATAATTTAAATATGTAAAATTTTATAATGTATTTTAATTTTAAAACTGAATTTTTTTTTAAACTAAAACTACTTTATTAAAAGGGAGATTAATAGAAAAAATTAAGTTAATGAATTTTTTAAAGAGTATGAATAAATTGAAGGTAATTAAATTGTTATGTATTACATGAAATTGAGAGTTGAAACTAAAAATTCAGAAAAAAAATGGAAAGGGGTCCATGGTATCCCGCAGGAATAGTGATTTGGGTAGACACAAAAAAAAAATCCAGTTTTAAAATAATACATGATATAATTTACAAATGTAATATTATATAATGTATTTTAATTTTAAAACTGAATTTTTTTTTAAACTAAAACTACTTTATTAAAAGGGAGATTAATGGAAAAAATTAAGTTAATGAATTTTTTAAAGAGTATGAATAAATTGAAGGTAATTAAATTGTTATGTATTACATAAAATTGAGAGTTGAAACAAAAAATTCAGAAAAAAAATGGAAAGGGGTCCATGGTATCCCGCAGGAATAGAGATTTGGGTAGACACAAAAAAAAAATCCAGTTTTAAAATAATACATGATATAATTTACAAATGTAAAATTTTATGATGTATTTTAATATTAAAACTGAATTTTTTTTTAAACTAAAACTACTTTATTAAAAGGGAGATTAATGGAAAAAATTAAGTTAATGAATGTTTTAAAGAGTATGAATAAATTGAAGGTAATTAAATTGTTATGTATTACATGAAATTGAGAGTTGAAACTAAAAATTCAGAAAAAAAATGGAAAGGGGTCCATGGTATCCCGCAGGAATAGTGATTTGTGTAGACACAAAAAAAAAATCCAGTTTTAAAATAATACATGATATAATTTACAAATGTAAAATTATATAATGTATTTTAATATTAAAACTGAATTTTTTTTAAACTAAAACTACACTATTAAAAGGGAGATTAATGGAAAAAATTAAGTTAATGAATTTTTTAAAGAGTATGAATAAATTGAAGGTAATTAAATTGCTATGTATTACATAACATTGAGAGTTTAATCAAAAAATTCAGAAAAAAAAATGGAAAGGGGTCCATGGTATCCCGCAGGAATAGAGATTTGGGTAGACACAAAAAAAAATCCAGTTTTAAAATAATACATGATATAATTTAAATATGTAAATTTATATAATGTATTTTAATTTAAAAACTGAATTTTTTTTTAAACTAAAACTATTTTATTAAAAGGGAGATTAATGGAAAAAATTAAGTTAATGAATTTTTTAAAGAGTATGAATAAATTGAAGGTAATTAAATTGTTATGTATTACATGAAATTGAGAGTATTAACAAAAAATTCAGAAAGAAATGGATAGGCAAGTTTAGGGGTTTTTTTGGATACAAAAAAAAAATTCAGTTTTAAAATAATACATGATATAATTTACAAATGTAAAATTATATAATGTATTTTAATTTTAAAACTGAATTTTTTTTTAAACTAAAACTACTTTATTAAAAGGGAGATTAATGGAAAAAATTAAGTTAATGAATGTTTTAAAGAGTATGAATAAATTGAAGGTAATTAAATTGTTATGTATTACATGAAATTGAGAGTTGAAACTAAAAATTCAGAAAAAAAATGGAAAGGGGTCCATGGTATCCCGCAGGAATAGTGATTTGTGTAGACACAAAAAAAAAATCCAGTTTTAAAATAATACATGATATAATTTACAAATGTAAAATTATATAATGTATTTTAATATTAAAACTGAATTTTTTTTTAAACTAAAACTATTTATTAAAAGGGAGATTAATAGAAAAAATTAAGTTAATGAATTTTTTAAAGAGTATGAATAGATTGAAGATAATTAAATTGTTATGTATTACATGAAATTGAGAGTTGAAACTAAAAATTCAGAAAAAAAATGGAAAGGGGTCCATGGTATCCCGCAGGAATAGTGATATGGGTAGACACAAAAAAAAAATCCAGTTTTAAAATAATACATGATATAATTTACAAATGTAAAATTTTATGATGTATTTTAATATTAAAACTGAATTTTTTTTTAAACTAAAACTACTTTATTAAAAGGGAGATTAATGGAAATAATTAAGTTAATGAATTTTTTAAAGAGTATGAATAAATTGAAGGTAATTAAATTGTTATGTATTACATAAAATTGAGAGTATTAACAAAAAATTCAGAAAGAAATGGAAAGGCAAGTTTAGGATTTGGGTAGACACAAAAAAAAATCCAGTTTTAAAATAATACATGATATAATTTACAAATGTAAAATTATATAATGTATTTTAATTTTAAAACTGAATTTTTTTTTAAACTAAAACTACTTTATTAAAAGGGAGATTAATTGAAAAAATTAAGTTAATGAATTTTTTAAAGAGTATGAATAAATTGAAGGTAATTAAATTGTTATGTATTACATAAAATTGAGAGTTGAAACAAAAAATTCAGAAAAAAACATGGAAAGGGGTCCATGGTATCCCGCAGGAATAGAGATTTGGGTAGACACAAAAAAAAAATCCAGTTTTAAAATAATACATGATATAATTTACAAATGTAAAATTATATAATGTATTTTAATATTAAAACTGAATTTTTTTTTAAACTAAAACTACTTTATTAAAAGGGAGATTAATAGAAAAAATTAAGTTAATGAATTTTTTAAAGAGTATGAATAGATTGAAGATAATTAAATTGTTATGTATTACATAACATTGAGAATTTAAACAAAAAATTCAGAAAAAAAAATGGATAGGGGTCCATGGTATCCCGCAGGAATAGAGATTTGGGTAGACACAAAAAAAAATCCAGTTTTAAAAAAATACATGATATAATTTACATATGTAAAATTATATAATGTATTTTAATTTTAAAACTGAATTTTTTTTTAAACTAAAACTACTTTATTAAAAGGGAGATTAATGGAAAAAATTAAGTTAATGAATTTTATAAAGAGTATGAATAAATTGAAGGTAATTAAATTGTTATGTATTACATAAAATTGAGAGTTGAAACAAAAAATTCAGAAAAAAAATGGAAAGGGGTCCATGGTATCCCGCAGGAATAGAGATTTGGGTAGACACAAAAAAAAAATCCAGTTTTAAAATAATACATGATATAATTTACAAATGTAAAATTATATAATGTATTTTAATATTAAAACTGAATTTTTTTTTAAACTAAAACTACTTTATTAAAAGGGAGATTAATGGAAAAAATTAAGTTAATGAATGTTTTAAAGAGTATGAATAAATTGAAGGTAATTAAATTGTTATGTATTACATAAAATTGAGAGTTGAAACAAAAAATTCAGAAAAAAAATGGAAAGGGGTCCATGGTATCCCGCAGGAATAGAGATTTGGGTAGACACAAAAAAAAAATCCAGTTTTAAAATAATACATGATATAATTTACAAATGTAAAATTATATAATGTATTTTAATATTAAAACTGAATTTTTTTTTAAACTAAAACTACTTTATTAAAAGGGAGATTAATGGAAAAAACTAAGTTAATGAATGTTTTAAAGAGTATGAATAAATTGAAGGTAATTAAATTGTTATGTATTACATGAAATTGAGAGTTGAAACTAAAAATTCAGAAAAAAAATGGAAAGGGGTCCATGGTATCCCGCAGGAATAGTGATTTGTGTAGACACAAAAAAAAAATCCAGTTTTAAAATAATACATGATATAATTTACAAATGTAAAATTATATAATGTATTTTAATATTAAAACTGAATTTTTTTTAAACTAAAACTACACTATTAAAAGGGAGATTAATGGAAAAAATTAAGTTAATGAATTTTTTAAAGAGTATGAATAAATTGAAGGTAATTAAATTGTTATGTATTACATAACATTGAGAGTTTAATCAAAAAATTCAGAAAAAAAAATGGAAAGGGGTCCATGGTATCCCGCAGGAATAGAGATTTGGGTAGACACAAAAAAAAATCCAGTTTTAAAATAATACATGATATAATTTAAATATGTAAAATTATATAATGTATTTTAATTTTAAAACTTAATTTTTTTTTAAACTAAAACTACTTTATTAAAAGGGAGATTAATGGAAAAAATTAAGTTAATGAATTTTTTAAAGAGTATGAATAAATTGAAGGTAATTAAATTGTTATGTATTACATAACATTGAGAGTTTAATCAAAAAATTCAGAAAAAAAAATGGAAAGGGGTCCATGGTATCCCGCAGGAATAGAGATTTGGGTAGACACAAAAAAAAATCCAGTTTTAAAATAATACATGATATAATTTAAATATCTAAAATTATATAATGTATGTTAATTTTAAAACTGAATTTTTTTTTTAAACAAATTTACTTTATTAAAAGGGAGATTAATGGAAAAAATTAAGTTAATGAATGTTTTAAAGAGTATGAATATATTGAAGGTAATTAAATTGTTATGTATTACATGAAATTGAGAGTTGAAACTAAAAATTCAGAAAAAAAATGGAAAGAGGTCCATGGTATCCCGCAGGAATAGTGATTTGGGAAGACACAAAAAAAAAATCCAGTTTTAAAATAATACATGATATAATTTACAAATGTAAAATTATATAATGTATTTTAATTTTAAAACTGAATTTTTTTTTAAACTAAAACTACTTTATTAAAAGGGAGATTAATGGAAAAAATTAAGTTAATGAATTTTTTAAAGAGTATGAATAAATTGAAGGTAATTAAATTGTTATGTATTACATAAAATTGAGAGTTGAAACAAAAAATTCAGAAAAAAAATGGAAAGGGGTCCATGGTATCCCGCAGGAATAGAGATTTGGGTAGACACAAAAAATAAATCCAGTTTTAAAATAATACATGATATAATTTACAAATGTAAAATTATATAATGTATTTTAATATTAAAACTGAATTTTTTTTTAAACTAAAACTACTTTATTAAAAGGGAGATTAATGGAAAAAATTAAGTTAATGAATGTTTTAAAGAGTATGAATAAATTGAAGGTAATTAAATTGTTATGAATTACATGAAATTGAGAGTTGAAACTAAAAATTCAGAAAAAAAATGGAAAGGGGTCCATGGTATCCCTCAGGAATAGTGATTTGTGTAGACACAAAAAAAAAATCCAGTTTTAAAATACTACATGATATAATTTACAAATGTAAAATTATATAATGTATTTTAATATTAAAACTGAATTTTTTTTAAACTAAAACTACTCTATTAAAAGGGAGATTAATGGAAAAAATTAAGTTAATGAATTTTTTAAAGAGTATGAATAAATTGAAGGTAATTAAATTGTTATGTATTACATTACATTGAGAGTTTAATCAAAAAATTCAGAAAAAAAAATGGAAAGGGGTCCATGGTATCCCGCAAGAATAGAGATTTGGGTAGACACAAAAAAAAATCCAGTTTTAAAGTAATACATGATATAATTTAAATATGTAAAATTATATAATGTATTTTAATTTTAAAACTGAATTTTTTTTTAAACTAAAACTTCTTTATTAAAAGGGAGATTAATGAAAAAAATTAAGTTAATGAATTTTTTAAAGAGTATGAATAAATTGAAGGTAATTAAATTGTTATGTATTACATAACATTGAGAGTTTAATCAAAAAATTCAGAAAAAAAAATGGAAAGGGGTCCATGGTATCCCGCAGGAATAGAGATTTGGGTAGACACAAAAAAAAATCCAGTTTTAAAATAATACATGATATAATTTAAATATGTAAAATTATATAATGTATTTTAATTTTAAAACTGAATTTTTCTTTAAACTAAAACTACTTTATTAAAAGGGAGATTAATAGAAAAAATTAAGTTAATGAATTTTTTAAAGAGTATGAATAAATTGAAGGTAATTAAATTGTTATGTATTACATGAAATTGAGAGTTGATACTAAAAATTCAGAAAAAAAATGGAAAGGGGTCCATGGTATCCCGCAGGAATAGTGATTTGGGTAGACACAAAAAAAAAATCCAGTTTTAAACTAAAACTACTTTATTAAAAGGGAGATTAATGGAAAAAATTAAGTTAATGAATTTTTTAAAGAGTATGAATAAATTGAAGGTAATTAAATTGTTATGTATTACATAAAATTGAGAGTTGAAACAAAAAATTCAGAAAAAAAATGGAAAGGGGTCCATGGTATCCCGCAGGAATAGAGATTTGGGTAGACACAAAAAAAAAATCCAGTTTTAAAATAATACATGATATAATTTACAAATGTAAAATTATATAATGTATTTTAATATTAAAACTGAATTTTTTTTAAACTAAAACTACACTATTAAAAGGGAGATTAATGGAAAAAATTAAGTTAATGAATTTTTTAAAGAGTATGAATAAATTGAAGGTAATTAAATTGTTATGTATTACATAACATTGAGAGTTTAATCAAAAAATTCAGAAAAAAAAATGGAAAGGGGTCCATGGTATCCCGCAGGAATAGAGATTTGGGTAGACACAAAAAAAAATCCAGTTTTAAAATAATACATGATATAATTTAAATATGTAAAATTATATAATGTATTTTAATTTTAAAACTGAATTTTTTTTTAAACTAAAACTACTTTATTAAAAGGGAGATTAATGGAAAAAATTAAGTTAATGAATTTTTTAAAGAGTATGAATAAATTGAAGGTAATTAAATTGTTATGTATTACATAACATTGAGAGTTTAATCAAAAATTCAGAAAAAAAAATGGAAAGGGGTCCATGGTATCCCGCAGGAATAGAGATTTGGGTAGACACAAAAAAAAATCCAGTTTTAAAATAATTCATGATATAATTTAAATATGTAAAATTATATAATGTATGTTAATTTTAAAACTGAATTTTTTTTTTAAACAAAACTACTTTATTAAAAGGGAGATTAATGGAAAAAATTAAGTTAATGAATGTTTTAAAGAGTATGAATAAATTGAAGGTAATTAAATTGTTATGTATTACATGAAATTGAGAGTTGAAACTAAAAATTCAGAAAAAAAATGGAAAGGGGTCCATGGTATCCCGAAGGAATAGTGATTTGGGTAGACACAAAAAAAAAATCCAGTTTTAAAATAATACATGATATAATTTACAAATGTAAAATTATATAATGTATTTTAATTTTAAAACTGAATTTTTTTTTAAACTAAAACTACTTTATTAAAAGGGAGATTAATGGAAAAAATTAAGTTAATGAATTTTTTAAAGAGTATGAATAAATTGAAGGTAATTAAATTGTTATGTATTACATAACATTGAGAGTTTAATCAAAAAATTCAGAAAAAAAAATGGAAAGGGGTCCATGGTATCCCGCAGGAATAGAGATTTGGGTAGACACAAAAAAAAATCCAGTTTTAAAATAATACATGATATAATTTAAATATGTAAAATTATATAATGTATTTTAATTTTAAAACTGAATTTTTTTTTAAACTAAAACTACTTTATTAAAAGGGAGATTAATGGAAAAAATTAAGTTAATGAATTTTTTAAAGAGTATGAATAAATTGAAGGTAATTAAATTGTTATGTATTACATAACATTGAGAGTTTAATCAAAAAATTCAGAAAAAAAAATGGAAAGGGGTCCATGGTATCCCGCAGGAATAGAGATTTGGGTAGACACAAAAAAAAATCCAGTTTTAAAATAATACATGATATAATTTAAATATCTAAAATTATATAATGTATGTTAATTTTAAAACTGAATTTTTTTTTTAAACAAAACTACTTTATTAAAAGGGAGATTAATGGAAAAAATTAAGTTAATGAATGTTTTAAAGAGTATGAATAAATTGAAGGTAATTAAATTGTTATGTATTACATGAAATTGAGAGTTGAAACTAAAAATTCAGAAAAAAAATGGAAAGAGGTCCATGGTATCCCGCAGGAATAGTAATTTGGGTAGACACAAAAAAAAAATCCAGTTTTAAAATAATACATGATATAATTTACAAATGTAAAATTATATAATGTATTTTAATTTTAAAACTGAATTTTTTTTTAAACTAAAACTACTTTATTAAAAGGGAGATTAATGGAAAAAATTAAGTTAATGAATTTTTTAAAGAGTATGAATAAATTGAAGGTAATTAAATTGTTATGTATTACATAAAATTGAGAGTTGAAACAAAAAATTCAGAAAAAAAATGGAAAGGGGTCCATGGTATCCCGCAGGAATAGAGATTTGGGTAGACACAAAAAATAAATCCAGTTTTAAAATAATACATGATATAATTTACAAATGTAAAATTATATAATGTATTTTAATATTAAAACTGAATTTTTTTTTTAAACTAAAACTACTTTATTAAAAGGGAGATTAATGGAAAAAATTAAGTTAATGAATGTTTTAAAGAGTATGAATAAATTGAAGGTAATTAAATTGTTATGAATTACATGAAATTGAGAGTTGAAACTAAAAATTCAGAAAAAAAATGGAAAGGGGTCCATGGTATCCCTCAGGAATAGTGATTTGTGTAGACACAAAAAAAAAATCCAGTTTTAAAATACTACATGATATAATTTACAAATGTAAAATTATATAATGTATATTAATATTAAAACTGAATTTTTTTTAAACTAAAACTACTCTATTAAAAGGGAGATTAATGGAAAAAATTAAGTTAATGAATTTTTTAAAGAGTATGAATAAATTGAAGGTAATTAAATTGTTATGTATTACATTACATTGAGAGTTTAATCAAAAAATTCAGAAAAAAAAATGGAAAGGGGTCCATGGTATCCCGCAAGAATAGAGATTTGGGTAGACACAAAAAAAAATCCAGTTTTAAAATAATACATGATATAATTTAAATATGTAAAATTATATAATGTATTTTAATTTTAAAACTGAATTTTTTTTTAAACTAAAACTTCTTTATTAAAAGGGAGATTAATGAAAAAAATTAAGTTAATGAATTTTTTAAAGAGTATGAATAAATTGAAGGTAATTAAATTGTTATGTATTACATAACATTGAGAGTTTAATCAAAAAATTCAGAAAAAAAAATGGAAAGGGGTCCATGGTATCCCGCAGGAATAGAGATTTGGGTAGACACAAAAAAAAATCCAGTTTTAAAATAATACATGATATAATTTAAATATGTAAAATTATATAATGTATTTTAATTTTAAAACTGAATTTTTCTTTAAACTAAAACTACTTTATTAAAAGGGAGATTAATAGAAAAAATTAAGTTAATGAATTTTTTAAAGAGTATGAATAAATTGAAGGTAATTAAATTGTTATGTATTACATGAAATTGAGAGTTGATACTAAAAATTCAGAAAAAAAATGGAAAGGGGTCCATGGTATCCCGCAGGAATAGTGATTTGGGTAGACACAAAAAAAAAATCCAGTTTTAAAATAATACATGATATAATTTACAAATGTAAAATTATATAATGTATTTTAATTTTAAAACTGAATTTTTTTTTAAACTAAAACTACTTTATTAAAAGGGAGATTAATTGAAAAAATTAAGTTAATGAATTTTTTAAAGAGTATGAATAAATTGAAGGTCATTAAATTGTTATGTATTACATAAAATTGAGAGTTGAAACAAAAAATTCAGAAAAAAAAATAGAAAGGCGTCCATGGTATCCCGCAGGAATAGAGATTTGGGTAGACACAAAAAAAAATCCAGTTTTAAAATAATACATGATATAATTTACAAATGTAAAATTATATAATGTATTTTAATTTTAAAACTGATTTTTTTTTTAAACTAAAACTACTTTATTAAAAGGGAGATTAATTGAAAAAATTAAGTTAATGAATTTTTTAAAGAGTATGAATAAATTGAAGGTAATTAAATTGTTATGTATTACATAAAATTGAGAGTTGAAACAAAAAATTCAGAAAAAAACATGGAAAGGGGTCCATGGTATCCCGCAGGAATAGAGATTTGGGTAGACACAAAAAAAAAATCCAGTTTTAAAATAATACATGATATAATTTACAAATGTAAAATTATATAATGTATTTTAATATTAAAACTGAATTTTTTTTTAAACTAAAACTACTTTATTAAAAGGGAGATTAATAGAAAAAATTAAGTTAATGAATTTTTTAAAGAGTATGAATAGATTGAAGATAATTAAATTGTTATGTATTACATAACATTGAGAGTTTAAACAAAAAATTCAGAAAAAAAAATGGATAGGGGTCCATGGTATCCCGCAGGAATAGAGATTTGGGTAGACACAAAAAAAAATCCAGTTTTAAAAAAATACATGATATAATTTACATATGTAAAATTATATAATGTATTTTAATTTTAAAACTGAATTTTTTTTTAAACTAAAACTACTTTATTAAAAGGGAGATTAATGGAAAAAATTAAGTTAATGAATTTTATAAAGAGTATGAATAAATTGAAGGTAATTAAATTGTTATGTATTAAATAAAATTGAGAGTTGAAACAAAAAATTCAGAAAAAAAATGGAAAGGGGTCCATGGTATCCCGCAGGAATAGAGATTTGGGTAGACACAAAAAAAAAATCCAGTTTTAAAATAATACATGATATAATTTACAAATGTAAAATTATATAATGTATTTTAATATTAAAACTGAATTTTTTTTTAAACTAAAACTACTTTATTAAAAGGGAGATTAATGGAAAAAATTAAGTTAATGAATGTTTTAAAGAGTATGAATAAATTGAAGGTAATTAAATTGTTATGTATTACATAACATTGAGAGTTTAATCAAAAAATTCAGAAAAAAAAATGGAAAGGGGTCCATGGTATCCCGCAGGAATAGAGATTTGGGTAGACACAAAAAAAAATCCAGTTTTAAAATAATACATAATATAATTTAAATATGTAAAATTATATAATGTATTTTAATTTTAAAACTGATTTTTTTTTTAAACTAAAACTACTTTATTAAAAGGGAGATTAATAGAAAAAATTAAGTTAATGAATTTTTTAAAGAGTATGAATAAATTGAAGGTAATTAAATTGTTATGTATTACATGAAATTGAGAGTTGAAACTAAAAATTCAGAAAAAAAATGGAAAGGGGTCCATGGTATCCCGCAGGAATAGTGATTTGGGTAGACACAAAAAAAAAATCCAGTTTTAAAATAATACATGATATAATTTACAAATGTAAAATTATATAATGTATTTTAATTTTAAAACTGAATTTTTTTTTAAACTAAAACTTCTTTATTAAAAGGGAGATTAATGGAAAAAATTAAGTTAATGAATTTTTTAAAGAGTATGAATAAATTGAAGGTAATTAAATTGTTATGTATTACATAAAATTGAGAGTTGAAACAAAAAATTCAGAAAAAAAATGGAAAGGGGTCCATGGTATCCCGCAGGAATAGAGATTTGGGTAGACACAAAAAAAAAATCCAGTTTTAAAATAATACATGATATAATTTACAAATGTAAAATTATATAATGTATTTTAATATTAAAACTGAATTTTTTTTTAAACTAAAACTACTTTATTAAAAGGGAGATTAATGGAAAAAACTAAGTTAATGAATGTTTTAAAGAGTATGAATAAATTGAAGGTAATTAAATTGTTATGTATTACATGAAATTGAGAGTTGAAACTAAAAATTCAGAAAAAAAATGGAAAGGGGTCCATGGTATCCCTCAGGAATAGTGATTTGTGTAGACACAAAAAAAAAATCCAGTTTTAAAATACTACATGATATAATTTACAAATGTAAAATTATATAATGTATTTTAATATTAAAACTGAATTTTTTTTAAACTAAAACTACTCTATTAAAAGGGAGATTAATGGAAAAAATTAAGTTAATGAATTTTTTAAAGAGTATGAATAAATTGAAGGTAATTAAATTGTTATGTATTACATTACATTGAGAGTTTAATCAAAAAATTCAGAAAAAAAAATGGAAAGGGGTCCATGGTATCCCGCAAGAATAGAGATTTGGGTAGACACAAAAAAAAATCCAGTTTTAAAATAATACATGATATAATTTAAATATGTAAAATTATATAATGTATTTTAATTTTAAAACTGAATTTTTTTTTAAACTAAAACTTCTTTATTAAAAGGGAGATTAATGAAAAAAATTAAGTTAATGAATTTTTTAAAGAGTATGAATAAATTGAAGGTAATTAAATTGTTATGTATTACATAACATTGAGAGTTTAATCAAAAAATTCAGAAAAAAAAATGGAAAGGGGTCCATGGTATCCCGCAGGAATAGTGATTTGGGTAGACACAAAAAAAAAAATCCAGTTTTAAAATAATACATGATATAATTTACAAATGTAAAATTATATAATGTATTTTAATTTTAAAACTGAATTTTTTTTTAAACTAAAACTACTTTATTAAAAGGGAGATTAATTGAAAAAATTAAGTTAATGAATTTTTTAAAGAGTATGAATAAATTGAAGGTAATTAAATTGTTATGTATTACATAACATTGAGAGTTTAATCAAAAAATTCAGAAAAAAAAATAGAAAGGCGTCCATGGTATCCCGCAGGAATAGAGATTTGGGTAGACACAAAAAAAAATCCAGTTTTAAAATAATACATGATATAATTTACAAATGTAAAATTATATAATGTATTTTAATTTTAAAACTGATTTTTTTTTTAAACTAAAACTACTTTATTAAAAGGGAGATTAATTGAAAAAATTAAGTTAATGAATTTTTTAAAGAGTATGAATAAATTGAAGGTAATTAAATTGTTATGTATTACATAAAATTGAGAGTTGAAACAAAAAATTCAGAAAAAACATGGAAAGGGGTCCATGGTATCCCGCAGGAATAGAGATTTGGGTAGACACAAAAAAAAATCCAGTTTTAAAATAATACATGATATAATTTAAATATGTAAAATTATATAATGTATTTTAATATTAAAACTGAATTTTTTTTTAAACTAAAACTACTTTATTAAAAGGGAGATTAATAGAAAAAATTAAGTTAATGAATTTTTTAAAGAGTATGAATAGATTGAAGATAATTAAATTGTTATGTATTACATGAAATTGAGAGTTGAAACTAAAAATTCAGAAAAAAAATGGAAAGGGGTCCATGGTATCCCGCAGGAATAGTGATTTGGGTAGACACAAAAAAAAAATCCAGTTTTAAAATAATACATGATATAATTTACAAATGTAAAATTATATAATGTATTTTAATTTTAAAACTGAATTTTTTTTTAAACTAAAACTACTTTATTAAAAGGGAGATTAATTGAAAAAATTAAGTTAATGAATTTTTTAAAGAGTATGAATAAATTGAAGGTAATTAAATTGTTATGTTTTACATAAAATTGAGAGTTGAAACAAAAATTCAGAAAAAAAATGGAAAGGGGTCCATGGTATCCCGCAGGAATAGAGATTTGGGTAGACACAAAAAAAAAATCCAGTTTTAAAATAATACA
>JASXSY010002973.1:0-36808 GCA_034509805.1 Sipha maydis
AAAGACTGTATATATATATATTTTATTTTTTTTCATTACATATGTTCGTGATAAGTCGAACGCGTAAATATGTTTTAGACTATAATACAGTGTTTACGTCTACCTAAAATGTAGTTAATAATTTTGCAAAAACAAATAAGCACAGACACTTACACATACGTCCTTATACGAAATATATATATATATATATATATATATAACACACGATATCTCATGAAAGACATTTGTATTGCAATAACTACTTTTGAGTGTCCAAAACTGTCTAACAATTTTAAGTTTAATATCCTGGTATGTAGTCACTTTCAGGAAATATCAATTTTCAATTATGAAATAAAAAGTAATGAGCTATTTGTCGTTACAACGCAGAAAATAATAAATATTTTGAAATTGATTTTGCGCAATGAACAAAACTAATTTATCCTAAAAATATGATTTTTATTCAACATAATTTCTCAGTGCAGTGTATGAAAGAACAACGTAGTAACTCCACGTATATGAATCTTTGCGTTCATAAATGGCATATTCAAATACTATATACCATTCATTTTTGAATGGTTAAAATTACGAGTTAGTAAACGTAATGAATACCGAAGAAAACGTTCTTAAACAGCAAACGATACGTATTTACTTGGTTCGAATTAAAATCAAAAAAAATCGAATCCTATTAAACTACATATTGGCATATAAAACTTTTATCTTTACAAATGTTTTGATATTTAATCATATTTAAATATTTTATCGTTACGTTGTAAAAGAGTCCGATACACATGTTCGTAATTAAAAAATCTAAATAATGATTATTATCGATGTATGAGTTGTAACTTCAAAAGATATTTTATCAACGTATTCAGTAGATAATTGTATTACTGTAATTCACCTTATTGTGTTTATATGTAACTATTTAATCAGCTACGTATAAGTTGTTATTAAAATTACATCGTATTTATTGAATATAATCAAATTAAAATACCCATTAGTATTTATCATCAACAAATTCTTCAATACAATTCCCGGGTGGTTAGTAAGGAAGAAAAACAGATTTCATCCGTTTCGTTCGTTAAAATATACATTAGTATGCGAGCTACGTGGCTGTTGTACAGTAATAAAAAACAAATTTAAGTTTTTAATTTGTAAAAGCGTTTGAAATTTAAAATTACGATGAAAGTTGTTCGGATAAAAAGAAGTTTGACATAATTATATTGTTAATTAGGAGATACAGATGCGAAAAATAATAACGCTACCGTTGCCGTGGAATTGGGATGCAATAAATTTATTCACTGTTATAATTTATAAAAATTGCACATGTTTTTATAATTCATAAGCAAAATTTTTATTTATTTAAATATGTATATATAATTTTTCTTCTACTTATATTAACTGATAGTGGACGTACATATTAAGCGTCTTAAAATATAATATTTAATGCATTTCTTAAATATTATATTGTGCTCATAATTTTTCAAACATCCGATTGCTTTAATCCGTCAGTATATTCTGAAGTTTATCCATAAACTTTCCAAATCGAAATAAGAAAGAAAAGTTTAAACAAATATTCATAAAGTTTTAATTTATACTTAAAGGTTTATAGGATTCGAAAAGTTTTTTCAGAGACAAAAATTTTCGACACAGATAACATATATATAGTTATAATTATGTATACGGCAGTTGATTCAGGGGGAAGAAATTTAATATTAATTCAGACACGAATATGACGAACAGTAGTTTGGAGAGCAGCAATCAACACACACCATCTAAATGGGTCGTGTCGCTCTTTTAAACACCATTGCTCATTAACTTTTACACATCATAAGAACACTCGACGTTTTTCGATGTTTATGAAGATCATCATTGCACTACAAATGTATAAAATGTAAAACGGTAGTGGCATATCGAAAGGAGGAGTCTCGAGAGGCAACCGTTCCCGTCCAACGTTTGATAAGATTATTTTGTGGACCAAAATCGATTTTACTAAAATGTACCGATCCATTAATTTTAAATTTTAACAATAATAAAAATTGTGATTTTTTTCTCATTCTTTAGGTACTATTTTTTAAAAATACTGAACTTTTTTATACGAGAAATGAAAAAAAAATTATATTTTGTGGTTATAAATCTTAAGAGAAAAACAAAATATTATTGAATACAAAAACGATTTATTATCAATTATTAATCGTTTTTAATAATATAAATTAAAATATTAAAGTTATTTTCTGGAGTATAATTGCATAACACGATAAGATATTGTTACGCGTAATACAGTCAACAATGTGAATAAGTGTTTTAATGTATAATCGTAAATTTTTAATACTGTTCGTGTTTTAGATTCTGAACGGAGTGAAGAATGTATTGATTTTACAATGATGTGTGTTTTTTTTTTTTTTTTTTTTTTTTTTTGTGTCTGTCGACACGTTTTGGGGCAGTAAAAATGCTTCGATTGCCTTATGTAGCAACTTTTCTGAAAGGAAAGTGAATCTATTTGGTACTTTGGGGGGTCAAAAGTTAAAAATTTCCAATATTTTTTAAATGCGACGGGAAAAACCATAAAAAAATTTGGGAAAAACGGGAGTTTTTACGCAAAACCAGTTTTTGACATAATCAAATTTTTTATTTTGCTATAACTCAAAAACTAATCGATGTAAATACTTGAAATTTTCACCAAATGTTTAGATAAGCGTTCTCTATACACCATTAAATTTTCAAAGTATTTTGACTTTTATTAAGCTATTTATAGACAATTGAAATTTTCAATATTTTTAAGTATTTTTTTTTTAAATAACGATAAAATTTTTTTGGCTGCCTAGAAAATCTTGAAAATTTAATACAAGGTTTCTTATAAGTTGTTCCTTAACTGATAAAAAAAAATCTAAAATCGTAAGTCACAATTTTTTTTTATAAGTGCTCAAAGTTACAATTTATACGAAATATGTAAAAATCACGATAATTTGCAAGTTTTTTTGTAGTTAAAAATTCATAAAATTTTTTCTGTTCATACTTAAGGTTCAAAATTTTAACACGAGGTTATGTATAAGCTACTCTTCAAAAATCTTTAAAAAAATTTCTACCGGAATTAGAGGAAAAAATTTTATGACTGTTTGAAATTTAAATATTTACGAAATTGCATAAAATAGCGATTTATTCTCAAACGATTTTAAATATTTTTTATAATTCAAAAAGTATAAGTCGCAGATTTTTGAAATTTCTACCAGCTGTTAAGATTGGTATTTCCTTTATGTCATATTTTTTTCAAAATATTATATTGATTTTTAAGCCACTTATAGGCATTTAAAATATTCGATTTTTTTACATTTTTTTTTTATAATCGGTGATAAAAAAAATTTGGCTCGTACAAAATACTTGAAAATTTAATAGAAGATTCCACAGAAGTAGTTCTTAAAGTCATTCCAAAATTATTAAAATCCATAGGCACAATTTTTTTTTATAAGCGTTTGAACAGCGAATATTGACAAAAAATTACATGTAAAATATAATATAATGTATAATTTTCTAGACTGACAAATGATATCGGTTTTTTTAAAATTCTCTAACTCAAAAATGAAAAACCGCAACAACTTGAAATTTTCACCAAATCTTTATATTGACGTTCTCTATACATGGTTAAGATTTCAAAGTATTTTGACATATTTTGACTTATTTATAGACAATTTAAATTTTCGATTTTTGTAAAATTTTTGTTTTTAAACATCTATAAAATTTAATTGGTTGAGCGAAAACTCTTGAAAATTTTATACTAGGTTTATAATAAGTTAAACTTATCGTAACTAAAAAATATCGGTGATCGGTTAACTCAATTTTTTTTTATAAGCCCTTAATTCTCAAATTTGTATAAAATGTGTAAAAATCACGATAATTTGCATGTTATTTTGTAGATAAAAATTTATAAAATTTTTTTTGTTCATACTTAAGGTTCAAAATTTTAACACTAGGTTATCTATGAGCTACTCTTCAAAAATCTTTAAAAAAATTTCTACCGGACTAAGAGGAAAAAATTGTATGACTGTTTGAAATTTAAATATTTACGAAATTGCATAAAATAGCGATTTATTCTCAGACGATTTTAAATATTTGTTATAATTCAAAAAGTATAAGTCGCAGATTTTTGAAATTTCTACCAGCTGTTAAGATTGGTATTTCCTTTATGTCATATTTTTTTCAAAATATTATATTGATTTTTAAGCCACTTATAGTCATTTAAAATATTCGATTTTTTTACATTTTTTTTTTATAATCGGTGATAAAAAAAATTTGGCTTCTACAAAATACTTGAAAATTTAATCGAAGATTCCACAGAAGTAGTTCTTAATGTCATTCAAAAATTATTAAAATCCATAGGCACAATTTTTTTTTATAAGCGTTTGAACATCGAATATTGACATAAAATTACATGTAAAATATAATATAATGTAGAATGTTCTAGACTGACAAATGATATCGGTTTTTTTAAAATGCCCTAACTCAAAAACGAAAAACCGCAACAACTTGAAATTATCATTAAATCTTTATATTGACGTTTTCTATACATGGTTAAAATTTCAAAGTATTTTGACATATTTTGACTTATTTATAGACAATTTAAATTTTCGGTTTTTCTAAATTTTTCGTTTAAAAATAAAATATACTTATATAATATTTATAAATAACATTGTATTATATTCTAGACTAACATATGAACTCCGTTCAGAATCGTTATTCGTATACAATGATATCTATCATTGCATTCAAATTTAACAAATCCATTATAATAATGACCTATCCTATAAGCGAGGTGCACTCCACCCCTAACTGTACAGCAGAGCGAGGCCCATCCGGTTCTTTTTTTAAATTATTTTCACACCGACACAAGTATATATATTTTTTATTTGAAGAAAAAAAATACTGTATTAAATGAATTCAAACTTTTCAGTAAAAATGTCAATAACATACATTTATAAAATGTATAACGTCGTTTTCGTTATTTCATGGAGCTTCGTCTTCTTCCAGACGAGTGTACAGAGCAAGGCTGTTTAAAGACGCGATGCATCCTGCAGCATCAAAGGGAAAAGATGGGCATGAGGATTGGTGATAGAAGATCTGCGTGGGTACTAATGAATTGGAAAATTTAAAAATGCTCAACCCCCATGAACGCTTTCGTAAAACAGGTTATTGTGCGTCACGTCCCCTCATCCGGAGAGTGATGTTTTCAATTACATTCACGCGACTGTGATAGCCTCTTAACTCTTGTCCAGTCACTTTATCTCTCTTTCTTTTTAGGCTACTACCACTACCATAGCCACAATAGTCATCATTTACATAATTCTTTTCGACTGTTTATAATCGGCTATAATTCGATAAATAAATAAATAAATTATACATTCAATATATTAAATAAATAAATAAATATATATATATATATATATATATGTATAAACACTTGCGCACACACTCAGATGTATATTATAATGAAGTCAGTACAGCCACCCACCGTTTTCCTACTCACAAACACTCAAGTGTACGCGTGGATAGCAAATAATATATCTATAATATAAAAATGAATCGCAAAATGAGTTGGTTATCGAACTCCTCCGAAACAACTTGACCGATTTTCATGAAATTTTCTGTATACTCGTATATTTGGTAGGTCTGAGAGTAGGTTTAAGGCTAATTTAAAAAGGGGATTGACCACCCCCGGTAGGTGGCCAAACAGAAATTTTGAGATTTACGATAGAAACTTTTGTTTATAAATGGTTCTATGGGGATAATAAGATTTGAGAATAATATTTATTTATAAGTGGTTGCCATTGGTAATAAATAAAAATAATATAATAATTATTTGGTGTTTTGTTATTTGTTAATTGGTTCCTATGGCTGAGTTGCGCTTACTGCAATGAGTTACACCAAATAGGAGTTGAACAATCATAATTTTTTTCTGCATTTTTTGGGCCATGAAGTGCATAGGATTAGCTATATTTTATATTAATGAATGTTTGTGTGCAGATATGTGGGAAGAAGATAGGCTAATTTAAAAAAGGTTAAATTTGGTTTATTTTTATTCATCGGGTTTTAGTACGTTAAGGTTAGGTTATGATTATGTATTAATTGATTATATTAATCCACCGTATTATGTCAAACTTGGTATAACTTTGATACTTTATTAGAGTTATATCATACACTTCCGTACAAATAGCACTAGGTCCGCGATATACCACAGGTAGATTGCCTACCTGATAATATACAGCTGCAAATCAGAATTTTTATTCCGGGCAACAGAAAACTTAAGATAAATCTAGAACATCATCCATCGAATACTAAATAACGAATTGAACAAAGTTTGAGTCATATAGTGTTGGTATATTTAACGAGCAACGAAGTGCACTGGATCAGCTAGTATGTAATATATTTATATGTCATATCCGTACACGTGTATGTAACACAGGAATCAAAAAAATACGTTTATATAATAATATAACATTACCTTTGGACTTTTAATGACTCTAAATAATGTATATAGATTAGGGTAGTCCTAAACTATAGATGAAAAAAAAATCAAATTGTTTTCAATATTCAAATAGGTACAGGTTAACTTTATCCGACTGATTCCATATTTTGTATGGTTAATTATTATACGTATATACACTGTTTTAAGGGTATTTAATCAATATTTAACTTTCTGAACTTCAAATTCAAGGACCATCCTAATGTAGATTAATATAATATTATATAATATTATAATATTGAAAACATAATCTATATACATTATTGAGAGTAGTTAAGAGTCCAAAGGTTGAAAATATCATGTCAAAACTTATGTACACATAAGATAGTGTCTATTCTTGGTGTGATTCCCGTTTCTGAAATTAGCCACCGACTTTGCGCATGGCTATTTCTCACATCTCCGATAAACTGAAAATCATGCAAGAGTTAAAGCCAGTGGATCACCCATTACGGTTAAGGTTTAGCAAGAAAATGATGGAAAAGTAACTGACGATCGTTGTTTTTGATACGGTATAAAAATAATAATGATACCGTCTCGTGAATGAATAAATATTTTATTGTTTGATGTTACAATTTTCAATTTTATTATATGAAACAATATGCTATACTTAGTTTAAGGGAAAATTAGTTTCCGTCTTAGTGAAGCTTAAATAAGCAATTGGAACGGATGACCAAAAATGAATATAATTTAGATTGGATATGCTAATTATGGGAATTAATACAAATAAATGAGGAATAGAATCATAGGCATTGGTCGAATTACTAAAATAAGTGTCAATGTCGTGCTGGCTGATTCAAGTGCCTAAACGATCAATTAACCGGAGGTCAGAGGTCTATGTAGAATGAGTAGCCCTATAAAGGGTCATTTTATGATCGATTTTAGATTGAGGAATACTGCTTATTCATCTAAAGAGCATATGCAAGAGATCCGTGTGTTAAGTCGCTGGTATTCAGTACATCGCTCACGATAATATTGTAGACTACATAGTAGGAAGTCGTATTTTCGATTGATTCCGATTGGCTTGAACTATATTCTGTCGATACTCGGCCGTCGTCGTTGATGATCTAGAAACCTTGCAAACTACGTTGACTATTATGAATATTCGACTAAAGGACGAAGAGAAATAAACAGATCTATAAAGGGTGGAGATGTCGATAATATGAGCAGCGATGTGAAAATTTACCAAACTGATGTGACATAGAAGGAGATTTAAATTTTACATTTCAAATCCTACAGTTATCATAAAAATAATAAAAGCAATAATGATAAATCACATACAGTTGATTTATTAGCAACTTTTATCTCCTCGTTAACGGAAACGGTAACAAACTCACCATCGACTCACGTGATACTATAATGAAAAAATATGTAACATACATCCAATTCGTTTTTGTATTACTTTCCCACTGTGTCGTTCACCATCTGAAAACGACGCTTACATTTAAAATAAAATTATACGTATAACGTTTGAAATACGCCTTCCGAAATTAATCAATATATTAATAATAATAAATAAATTTTAAATATTACATTATTATAACATGGTTTTCCGTATTCGGTGTTCTCGTACATGTATGGTGATTTCATAAGTATTTTTTTTTGTATATTTAAATTATGCATTTTTATAAAAATAAGAATTTGAAAAAATGCATGATTTAAATATAAAAATAGGGTGAACGTATTTAAAAAATTATCGTGTTGAACCAAAAAAAAGATCATATTCATTTATAAAAGCACGCTATAGTGATTGTTTTTCACAATGTTCTAACGGATTATAAGTAATCATAAAATACCAAAGAGGGAAAAAGAAAGTGTAAATAAGAGAAAAAGAAAGCGCGAGGGGATGGTATTTTTAGTCACGGCTGCTATAATATAACGACAGAGTGAATGACGGTTTCGTTTTCGCGTATTGCGTTTCTCGATAATATTAATAAAACGAACAATATTTACCTTACCCTCAAATATTTCACAGATCCTGTTCCTTGACACAAAAAATTTCATTAATATGCTTGATGCGCTCAACATTCTCCGTTTTTAGATCGTCAATAGAGGCACAAAAATTAACTAAACATACAATTTTTATTTTTATTTTTCTCGACGTCTAGTGAATATGAGCTTTTTTTTATGAGAATTTTAAAAGTAGTCTTCCACTAAAATTTGATCCATTCTCCAAGTGCGCCGAGTGGATATCAGGTTTTGATTTACCTCGGGATATAATATGTGGTGAATACGATGCCTGTTTGGCTCAATGTTTTGGGCATCCTGCAAGATGCTTTAAATAACTATTTAGTTTGACATTGTATGTGAGATTAATATATCTATTCATGTAGTAAAAACAAAAACAAAAAAAAAAAAAGATGCAAAACAAATTAAATAATCTTACATAAACTAATGCGATTCAAAAACTATACTCAAACAAATTGTCCTTTTAATTTAAACACACTATTAAACTGTCGCCCGAAATTACCTTTAGCGTGTTTTTAACCCTTTTTAAGTACTGAGTTATAAACACGCAAAGCATTATATTTCATTTGTATGAATATCTTCCATTGAAAACCTTGTATGACAGAAAAAAAAACAAAAGAAAAAAGTTGAACATAAACAAAAGTTGGCTCATCCATAACTATGTTTAGAATATTGTACTCCTCTCCCGTTTTAGTATATATATATAAATCTATATATTTGCATAGACACGTATATATTATACAGCATACATTCCGTTCTAGCACGTGAAACCGTATATAGTTTATTGCGCACGTAATGACAAATGTCAAATTCATTCAACGAATAATATATATGTTATAACATCCGTCGACTTGTAAGTGAATTGTGATTATGAAGCATAAGTGTATTTTTAGTCCGCAAAGTGCGCGCATACCTATAGAGCACATAAGATAGGCGGAAAATAATGGAAAACGTCAAAGGCGTTTTATTATCAAATTGAGTAAATTCTAAAAAGTGTGCATGGCGTGCACGAAACGGGGTAGATAGATATATGCTCAACTTACGAGCAGCGTACAAGAGTTAATCAAAAGGGGCAAATGCCGACCCACACAAATTGTCTGGTTCGTAATGGATTATACTACTCTCGGCGTTTTTCTTCGTCACGAATGATATTTCGTCGTGTATAGGTAATGACTTTGTTTTTTTTTCGCATTTCTTGCCTTAACAGCGTTTGTGACTCATAATATAATGAAAAAAAATAATTCCATGATTATATAGTACTGATGCACGGTGCAACAAAATCCGTCAAAAACAAACAATTGTGTTTGATTTTCAAAGCCAAGTCGAAAATCGTATTTGATCGTGTCGTCATGTACCTATATAATTTAGTCGATTACTTAGGCAAAATATTGGTCTTAATAATAATACTAGTAAAATTACATCTATACATTAAACATGATGTACGGTTATTATAATGATTTCATATCTTGGATACGTACTAGTGAAACAGATTGAAAACGCATTTTTTTATGATTTTTTCAAAACGGTTCTAAGACCGTAATTTCAGCAAAGTACACATGACTAATGAGGAAACACGTATATTTAATTTTTTGATTTATTATTTATTATTTATTATTGATTTATTTATGATTATTCAATAAATTATTCATATAAACTGTGCAGGATATTATGTACGAGTGCAAATTACAATTATACACAATGTATACATTATACGCGATTGTTACTAGGTGTACGCGTACATATAAACGCCATATTATAATGACCAAGTGACATTTATAGAAGTCGAATGTTGGCAAGTCAGTATGTATATAGTTGGCATGAGCTTAGATAACAAATTTAGTTTATTAATGCAATTATATAACAGCCGAATACATCTAGTGCGTGTTGCAGCGCACTACGTGTATACGTACGTATATATGTGTATGTTTGTGTGTGTGTGTAATATATTTCAATTATATTCGATATGCTGCGAGAGCGTACAAGAGAAATAAGAAAATAAAAAAATACGCCAACGGCCAACGGCGCTATCATAGCTTTTAAATTTATTATTCATACGTAAAATAATGTCTTATAAAATGAATATTTTTCGCAGACGATCGTGCCATTTATTCAAATATATATATATTCAATAAAATTATTTTATGTTAACACGCCTAAGCACTTGTACTATGCATATTTTATATCGTTTCTGATTAAAAAATCATAACTTAATTTGATTAAAGGAATTCAAAACAACAACGTTTTTTAATAGTATATACTTTTTATGGCTCTGTTTTTTTCAAAATGATAAGATAAAATATTCTTATTGATTAAATATCAAATTTATATCACATAATATTTAAAACAAAAAAAACACTTTTTTTAAGATTACAAAAAATAGAATATGAAATGTAAATCAAATTATTACCTAATGAAATCTTAAAAAATGAACCGATCTTGAAAATACTTCCAAAACTTAACGGGTAAGTTAAGTTATATTCTTCTTTATTTGTACGATTATTAATTTGCAATAAGAGTTGTAGAAAAAATAAATTTTTCAAATATGTTTTAAATTTTAAAACTGATAAGAAAATATTCAAGATATTTTTTCCTTTCACTAATTATAACATTTACACTTTAATTTCGTCCCGCATCAAAATTTTATTTTATACTCATAATATTTAATTTAGTGAACTGAAATCACTAAATATCGGTTATTAAGCCATTATCCTTACATAGATCATAAATATCATATTTATCGATGAAGATAATTTGCTATTTTAAATTAATGAAATTTCGAGATAAATATTGTATTTTTTATTATATTTTATTCCAATAAGTAACATTTAAATTTATATTTCACCTGCAGCAAACGCAACGTCCGAAGTTACAAAATAACCTACTCAAAATACTATGAATAATAATAATAATAATTAGGTATGATGTGAATACGCAAGGCGTTTGCACTTGGTTGATCGAGACTGCGTACTGTTATGTAAGACGATCTTACACTAATGGAATAAAAGGAGTTTAAAAATTACAATCATTGATAACACGTAGTTAGTGATGGTTAGAAAATGAACGCGATCGATGTGTTTGCTGTACCTACATACCGCAGCTATTGAAACAATGGAATCTAAAATGTAGATCGTGCCGCGTGACAACTATGATGTATATGTAGAGTGTAGAAAATTCCCTACGCCAAAATATATCTCAAGCGAAACGAGTTCAAATTGTTTGATTTGAAAATATATTGTATTGCGCATACGTTTATAAATATAGAACTGATAAATTAGGAACAACGCGTATGTATCGAGTATAATAAATTATGATTAAGTAATATAATTCTTCCAATGTATATAAAACTGTTTTCATACATTTAAATAAGTCAATTAGATAAATAAGAAATAATATTTTAGTAGAAAATCAGTTAATCAATTATGTGACAAAAGCCCCTTTTGTCTGAATCAACTGCATTACCATATTATTATTACTATTATAGTGTGCCCATGGTCATAATAATAATTATATATATGTACCATGGTTATTTGAGATTGAAAAGTTGTCTGAATCGCAAATGTCCTATATAAATGGATTATTGTAGAATGTATTAATATGGAAACAATTTTTACCGAGTTACAAACATAATAAGTCAACAAATTTATATATTTTAATTAGTGCTATCAGTTAAAATCCTGAGTGTAACTATTGCCGTAATCGTGTGGTCGCTGAATAAATATACCATGTTTCGTGTCGTAAAAGTTTACACCTATATTGTGTAAATGTGTACGAATACTTGCACTCGTGCGACCTTTATATTAATTAAACACTGCAGCACGCATAACACAACGAATCGTTATTTGATTTAAAATACAGTTTATACCGGTTTAAAGTTTTAAAAAAATATATATACAAATATACTTTAAAATACAGATAACTAGTTATCTATACACACACACACACACACACACACACACATATATATATATATATATATATATATATATATATAGGAATGAAATAACTTTTTGGCAGAAAACAATCCATACTATAAATTTATAAATGTGGTGTAAAGCAAGTTCATAAATAAAATAACCGAATTTGATTAGAACCTAATAAATAAACAATGTTGAGTAAATATTAATCGAAGAGCTGAATTTTCGTTTTTTCAGACATGCCTATGAGTATATGTGTATGTATATACCATAATAATATAATGTATCGCAGTTTAACAGAAGAAATTTAGACTACACGATACAAAATACCATGATTTTTTCATTAGAAACCATTTCATGGTAGGTATAATCAATCACAACGTCTTAGTTATATTTAATAAAATTAAAATAAACGCTTGTTAATTCGATGTAATATGAATATACAATTTGTATAACTCTCCTCCTCACGTCGACGAGGCGATCTTTTAATAATATTGGTGATATTCATTGATTACGATGATGCTTTGTGTACAAACCGAGTAACGACTCAATATTATTTTTATAACATGCACTTGTATACATTATGTTGAATTTATAATGAAAAAGCAATATACTTATACGTATTATATAGGCATATATGTGTATATGAATGAACTTATAAAAAAACGTGACGGGAAATATTACGAGAATCGTTAATAAACGTCGTCGTCGTCAACATCGCTGTATATTATACTGAGATCGGATTTTTTTTAATTTTAACTGACGCATTCTGCGTCATCTCAGCGTTTGTAGAAATTATTAAAATATTGTTTTAGGTACTTAGTATTGTAGGCAGAGTTGAGCATTATTCGAATGAAATTTTATCTAGATGATTATTTATCATCTTTAAAAAATTTATTCGACTAATTTTCAATTATGATTATCAAATAATTTTTTTTTATAATTATTCGAATAACATTCAATTATGATTATTCGATAAAAAAATTATTCGACTAAATTTCAAATATAGGTATTTAAATAATTTTCGTTTATTTTATTTTCGTAAACATATGGTTGGTAAATAAAAGCAGTCACATATTATAAACAATAATTGGCATTATGTTTTGAGTTACACAATTATTGTGAATTATTTTATTATTCAAAAAAATGTTAAAGTATTTTAAATAAAACAAATATCAATATATTTCTACTTTATTACAATTTTTTTTACAAAACTTATGTAGTTAAGTACACTGAAAACGATGGTGAAGTCAGAATTTGGCACTCGGACATAGTTTTGAAGTTATGTAACTTCAAAATTAATATATAACATGTTAAATAACTTAGAAAATGATAAAATTTCAAATTTCCAATTTTGAAGTCCAGTGGTTATTATCTATGTCAATGCGGTAAATGTTAGGCTGCAACTTGTTTGCGCACAAAATGTTTACCTGAAAAATCGGAACTCGTTTGGGCACACGGTTATGTTAAATGTATAACTAGTTTGCGCACACGATAATAAATATATTTTATCATGGTAAACAGATGATCACTGATAATCATCGACAAAGAAGATGGAAATGTTATTAAATTACTTACAAAGAGTACATTTCGATAACATATAGTGTGCATACATACAATTTGTGACTCTAACTTTTATTTACTGAACATGGATTTAGAAATTAGTAAAATTTTTTTATCACGACGTGGAAATATTTGTGAAAATAGTTTTAAAATCACTAAATATCGTGTTTTAAAAAGTGGTGATTTTTATTTTCATTGTACCAATAAAAACACTTAGGTATTATTACGTTAAGTATTGATTAGGTATTATTTATAATACTTACATAAGTATTATAAATTAGGTAACACTTAAATGCATTCCACAGACATTTTAATCAACAATTCTACACTCCACATCCCCACATACAACAGGTAATGAACGTAATTCTTAAAATACAATCAGAAGCAGAATTAAAAATAACATTAATCAACAAAAATATAAATATTTATCACCGTAAGGATTTAATAAAAAGTTAAACATTGCATAAACTTATGGACAAAATATACATCTGGCGAAATATACCAAATTATATACATACAAATAATGGGAAATTGTTATTACGAAAAATAATAGACACGTATATTATCCTACTATATTACTATATATTTACCTATGATATACTAAAATTAAAATCAAAAATTATTATTATGCATTTCTAACCACATCTATACATTCATAGAAATTCCTAAGTCTATTAAGGAGGAAGGAAAATGTATGTAAGTACTTTAATAATTTACTTACTTATAAACAAATATTAATATTTAAGGTAATTAAACTATTAAAGTTTAAAAGGTAACTGTGCACAATCCATGTTCCCAAACGAGTGGTAGTTTTGTGCGCAAATAAGTTGTCTTTATAGTATTTGTGCGCAAACCAGTACCGCCCAAATGTTACCAGCTCGGACCCTCTTGTCACAAATATTTTTTTTACACTTTTTCTAATATACAATCGCAAATATATGATATACTCACACAACGAGGTTTCAGGTTCACATACGAAGCATATTCCCATCTACAACATTATCAAGGTTTGTACTAGGATAGGTTTAGACTATAATTTCCATTGGGGCGAAGCCCCATCCTCTCAAAAAATGCCACGCGGTGGCACTCGAATTTGTGAGTGGAGTCGGCAGGCGTAGCCGAGCGAAGTTCTAAAATTTTAAAAATTGAAGTTTCACCCGGTCTTTATGAGAATGATCGTGACTAAATGTGGTTTAATATAAAAATAATTATTTAACATCCAGAAAATAAACAGCAAATTAATATCTGAGAAATTTTGCAATAGCGGCGCATTGCAGGGTTATATGGTATTATATACGATAATAGCTACATGTTAATACTGTAGTGTATCGTACGGCAATAATTTTTTATTCGAATAATCGTAGTTGAAAATTAATCGAATACATTTTTATTCGAATATTTGTAAAAAAATTATTTGAATTATTTTTTATTTGAATAATTATCTAGATGCAATTTTGCCCAACACTGGTTTTAGGTATAATAGGTGTCTACTAGGGTTTAAGTTATTATTAGAGTATTTACGTTGGTAGTTTAAAAAACATAAAAATTCTCTAAAAAAAAAAAAAAAAATCGATCATCACATAAAAACATGAATTAAAAAGTGTTTTACATTGATTTAAATACGTTATTGAAATTTAATAAATCATTTTTCTACTATCAAATGGTGAAATAATAAAAAAAAAGGATACCGTAAAACTTAAAAAATTAACTTAAAAGAAAACTTAAAACTCTGAAAACTTAAAAGAAAAAACCAAAGACATACATAGTTAAAATTACTTATTCGTACGTAATTGAAACACATTTTAATCCAGAAAAGCATCATCTGTAATTTTTTGAAAAAGTATGCAATGTCATTTAGATCTAGGCCCTATAGTTTTTGTTGTTATTGTTTTGTCGTGATATATCACGTGAACGTTGTATAACTATGCATAATATCAATAATATCATATTTTTGTAGTTTTATAATATTACGTAAATCGGTCAATTAAATGTTGCAGTTATATAATCTATAATATATTGTATATTTTGTATTCAGATATACTAATTTGTGGTTTTCAGAAGAATACACTCTCAGTCGACCATTACCATAGCAAAAAGTTTTGCTACGGTAACGTAATGTACGTTAAATGTATGATATTGAAACGCGTATACGAATCGCTATAACTAATACTTATCTCGGGTATACTCTTAGAATGTTTTGAGACCTATCTAGATTAATGTTTTCTTATTATTAATTTTGTCTACACCAATATTAAATTCCGTGTATTGGTCATTCTTACAATACGAAAAACGAAACATTTCGTATAGCCTCACGTACTTATTTCAAACGATCATTTTGTTTTCTTCGTTAATTATTTTGAGTACTGTAATCTATCAGCGGTCAAATTATTACAATTATAAATTATTATAATTATATATAAAATTAAAACTATAATCATTATTGCGAAAGTCGTAGAAATCGGAAAAATCAATCTTTTTTTATGATTATGTAGATAATATATCAAATTATTAAGAGTAGAAAACTAGATAATAATACGTTTTCATCTGCCACCGAGTACAGTTATCAATCGCGTCGATCATCACGTACATTTTTTCTGGTTAAGTTATTGAACGATAAACACTTTATCGCTACGTTATAAAATAATATTTTAAACAGCGATCGAGAGGTCAAAAAAAAAAACTTTTCTCGAGCGACAATTTCCGAGTCCCCTCTTACACAGCGTTACTGCCATATAACGTACCTAGCGGAACGTACTTGCGGAACGCCGGCAGTACGTGCAGCACAGCAGCTACGACCACGTCGAATATGATTCGCGAAATTCTCGTGCGACACGGCCGTTAATAATACTGCAATTATTACATCCAACGGTCAAGGATGTTGGCACGCATACATGTGCAGTGTGTTACAGAACTCGTATATTATGAAACTGTAACGGGGCTAAACTTTCCTCTGTACTTGTACGTTTTGATGTATACTGAATTTCGTGCAATAATAGGACTAAAATGTTAAACATCTAGTATCATAAAATATACTTTTGGACGTATGACCACCGACGTACTCATCGGCTGAATAACGGGCAATTTACTGAAAATCGATGGGAATTTTTCGTGGAAACGATGTGATTTTTTTCTGCAAATAGTATAGAAACTTTGCTATAACGCATGTTTGTGTAAATGTTTTTGTGTCAATGATGAATGTCGCTTGATTGTGCACACTTTTTGGACCGCACGAGGGTACGCAAATATTATAGATATACACGGTTGTCATTTAAAGGACAACAGTGGATTACGCCGCAGAATATTCCGGTATTTCCCTTAATCTTTCTCGTCATAATGATGATACGAGGAACTATTGGTGTAGTAGCGCGAATGAATTCGCAAATCAACCCCGGTAAAACCAACACCGATAACGACAATATATACTGGGTTATTTTACTGTAGTTGTCTACCCGAAAAGATTTTAATATTACGAGTACGTATTTCGATAACAACGGAGACACGGGAACAGGTTGCAACTTGATTAGGAACAAATTTTGCATCAACAACATTTTTATTCGGTTTAATTTTTTATGTATTCATGAAAAACGTAAACCACGCTATTTGATATTTTTTCGATTGCGAGGAGATATAGAATCATATTTATACGTATATATATATTGAGGGTTTTTTCGTTAGTTGCAGTTCATTTTTATGTTTCAATGGTTGATCACTAAAAAGATTTCGAAGAACTCGAATTTTATCACAACCATCACAATTATCGTCATCTTACCATCACCAACATCATCAGCTTATGTTGAAAATCGGTTAGAATAATTTTAAAATTATCCACCCCAGAAATCTATATAAATACATGTTAAAATAATGAAATGCCTATTTCTTAATATTTTTTTGTTCAGAAATACTTTTTCACATCTATACATCACACGAATCATATTTCTAATATTTCTGCTAATGGTTCTAAAACTTTTCTAGGTAATCCTTCGAACAGACTTAAAAATTAAGTGGTATTGGGTCTTAAATATTAATCGACCAAACATCTCGAATAAAGGGAGTAGATCAAATTTAGTCTAATAGATTATAGAGTCACTATTGGGTGGCTGCTTTGATCATGAGTATCAATGTCAGTTTCATAGATTATAATCATATACATCCTTAGTGTAATATCTAATTTACAGATTTCATATTTAAAAAATATCAAAAATAACGAATTTCGTAGGTCGGGTGAGATACCGGTTAAGTAAATGGTATTGGTATATTGGTCTTTTAAACTTGAAACCAATGTACAATTTCTCTCGAAAAACAATTCTGTGTGGAAGAGATTTGGTAGATAATTTTTATTTATAAAGATATTCGGTAACGTTGATGAACTAATTTTTTTATTTAGGTAGGTTTAACTTTAATGATCTGACTATCGCAAAATAAAGAATATACAACTTGGGTAGGTTGAAATTTTCAATTTTTTATAAAAAACATAAATAATATAAAAATATATTGAAACTCTGAAATGTCCTAAATAACTTATACCGCTTAATGAAAATTCATAAAAATATCGTATTTTGTCAAAATTTTATTTTATAATGCCTAAAAATTATTTTTAATACTTTATAATTATCTTTCTTATTGTCTACAATAAAAATCATACAAAAAATAATGTATCCATTTTTGAAGTTCGTTGTATAAAATTTGAAAATATAAATTTTTTATAACAAAAGTATAATAGATTTTCATGACTTTTAACGTTTCATCAAAATGTAATACTCGGATACTCTAACAGCTTTTAATAAAATTCATACTTTTTTTTTTTATCAGTAAATAATATATACTTAAAACAGGCATTTAGTGAAATTGCATAAAAATTAAATTTTTTGACTATATGCCTACTCATTTAGTAAAGTTTCAAGTTTCTACGACTATTATTTTATAATTTTAGTAAATATTCATTAGTTTTTTACAATTGTTTGAAATTTTGTAAAATTAGCTTCCTAAATTACTTACTAGAATCCATTTTTATCTTTTATTTTATATTTAGTGATGATCGGAACAATCCTTCTAATCGACATCGTGTACACGGACACAAGACAAAAAACTGTTCATCATGGTAAAACCGATACATTTCTGTTTCGCTCAGAATTTAAAATACAAGTATAAAAAATAGTTTCACATGTTTAAAAATTCTCTTAAAATTGTACACGTGTACATATATGTATATGAGTTTGTGTGTGTATGTGTGTATTTAATGTATAGATGTATAATATTATAGAGTACACGTGCTATGACATTTTTTATATTTTTGTTTTTTTTTGTTTTTTCGTGAAAACAGTGGTTAGCAATTCTGTGACGTCACCCAGCCATGGAAGTGCTCAACATACCACCAAAAGCCATAGACTGCAAATAATGATTAATAATTTTGTGAAATAATGAAATTCATTTGAAAAATGTGCTTAGTTTAATAATCTATGATCAGTCAGACTGTTACCTTAAAAAAAAAACATCCCTTGTAACAAACAGAAAAAAAAATATAAACAACACACTTTGATTCATGTAATTTACTGATTTCTCATATAGAAAAAATTAACATTATCTAATGTAGTACGATAATCGTAAGTCCTTACTTATGTGTCAAATATTTTTCGCAACAGAATGTTGTATAAGAATTGAGTCATAATAGATATGTTTATTTGGTAATATTTGTCAGATTCAGAATTGTTTATTTAACACCAATTTAAAAACCAATAAAATCGCTAATATAAACTGTTCACAATCTAATGGAAATCTTGAGTCTTAAAAAAAGTTAAGAACAAAATAATACACTTGTAAAATTTTGCTCGATCGACTCATCGGGCGCGTACACAGCTAAACGAATGTTGGTTATAAAAACAAAAAAACAGAAGTTCAAATTATTTTAAAACGCGTGCATACGTAGTATATTATAATTAAATGATACGTAATTGTTATTCAAAAATTTATGTAGGTAGATCATTTTTATAGTTTCATTTAAAATCGTAAAATTGTACTATTTTTTTTTTACAACCAATTTTTGACTACCTGCAATCATGTTATAACTTATAATAAAAACAATTATATAAATAATACAATATTATGTAGAACTGAATGTGATATATACTAATTTTCAAGTACATTCGTATAATATAATACTGTAATACACATTTTATATTTATTTATTTAAATTTAAATGAATAATAACGATAAAAAAGGTATCAATAAATATGGTTCGTAACGAAAAAAAACAACAATAACTGCAGTTATGAGTTGTATATGCAGAGGAAAATCCATGTTTCATACTCATATTTTCCATAGCATCTAGTGTTTATTACAGTACGCCGATCGCAAGTCCTTGGACGCTGAAAATATAAATATAATTATAGAGCCCGAATAGTCATTGACTATGAATAGAATAAAAAACCTACGAATATTGGTAAACAAAAAAATGTGCACTACTATACCTATGCCGAAACAAAACCTTAAAAACATGTCTATGAAATCTCAGTTAAAAGGGAAATTAAATTATTCATTTATTGAAGTAGTCGATAAGATTTTCGGTTCTTGCATTTAAAAATACGATTCGATTCGAATTGAATTAAAAATGTCGAGTTAAAACGATGCAGATGACTGTCGGAGAGCAATTAAAACAAAAATAACGTCCAATTAAATAAAACAAATGAGTATTATGATCGGAAACGCTGCTCACAATACTTATGTAAATTAACAGTCAAAGAACTTAAAACGACTTATAATAAAATTGTATTAGTGTAACACATCGACGGTAACGCCTAACCTGCTTTAGCGTATATTCGTCGAAACAGATGAGACCGAGAAAAGGAAAGACATTTTGTCGTCACAAAAGAATAATACACAAACAATAACACGATAACAAAAGTGTTAGTATTTTATCGATTTGTTGATCACGACGTTCGTATGGTGCTAGGCAAATTATGGAGGAATATTGTGCTTTGGCTAAACGGAACGCGGCCATCAATATATACGATCGCAAAAACAAACGGAAAACGCAGGTGAAGTTAAATGCAGACGCAACACGTACCCACACGGTCGTCGCGGTCGATTTCCACATCGTAGTCGATCGAAACCGTAAACACAGCAGAAGTAGTCGTAGTAAAAGTCAGAGCTTCACCGCGTTTTTCGAAACCGTTTCGGATTAACAACAAGATGTCATGCGCAAATCATGAACACGGTTATATTGTTTAAGGAGCACGAACGATAAAAACTGGGTATAGCGGTCAGTCGGAAATTTACAGTACAAATCTCGTCAATGGGAAATACAATCAATCGATGGATAAGATTTATATATATATTTATTGCTGTGCGTCTATAATTCCTGGTCAAATGCAATTTTCTGTGATTAAAACATTACACGTAACGAAAACGTATTGGTCGTGAAGCGACGACGTGTTGATTTTGCGTCAATAAATGTCTTTCACTCGGTTTTCATAGCACGCGCACGATCATTTCTCCGAGAAATACACATCCCACGTGCACCTTCTGTGTAAAAGAATTGCCGGATATTATTTATACCAGGAAGTCGGTGAGCAACCATGTACAGAGATCTATATAGGTGGGTGAGGGAATGAAGGGTGAGTAATATTCTAATATTTCTCCGATACGCAATAATGATTATACATAAAACGAATAGGTGAAAAATAAATCAACACTCACGATGAAAAAATTTCTGATTTTGTTGAACGTTTGTAAAATTTGTTGAATTCAACGTTTGATGATAAAATGTTTTTTTATACAAGTATGACACTAACTGATTAATTTAGATCTATTTTAGATAAGAGAAATATTATTACTATTGAGATGACAAAAATAAAATAAAATAAAATAAATTAAGAAAAAATGAAAAATAATAGGTTTTACATTTAATATCTTCCTTTATTCTTATGATATTTATTTGTAATTGTTTGGTAATAAATTAATCTACTACCTGCATACACCTCAATCGATTTTTCCAACAGTGACCACCACATTAAACAACCAAATAAAATATTTCCTAGGCAATCGAGAATTGGAAAAATGCGATTCTCGACAAATCCTTTCTTATCAAATTTATACTTACACGATAATAATTTGGTTCCCTCTCTTTCACGTAGCTTACAGATCTATACGATTACAACACGCGTCGCGTATGCATTCCTCTTAATATGAAACGTGCGCGGCTGAGGCCCACGTAAAAAAACCACAGCTTCAAGGTTCCATTGCACCCCCCTCCCCGAAACTGCTCCTCCGAAAACGACTGACACTGGCTGTACGATCGTAACCGTCTCCGAGCGTTTCACGCATATTCGTTATACGGGGCCCGACCGATCTGGTGCACGAAAAATGCATACCCACAGATTGTGCTCGTGCGATCGATTTAAATATTGCGAGCTCCACGCACGCGACCCGCAAACCGTGTCGGATACAATGTTCGTAAACAATGTCCCGCGTGTTACATCGTTCGAGTGTTATACACGCGGTTTTCGGTAACGCGGCAGACAAATGTCCCCTCGTTGCCGTTGAATAAATAAATAAAATCGTAATTCATCATATTTTATACTACTACGCTACTGCAACAACGGTGATATTCTTTTATGTACAGCGAACGATTTTATTTCGTGTCCTATAGACATTTTTTTTTTATTATTTATTTACTTTTTACTTTTGCTTAACAAAATACGATTGCTATTCGTTCATGTAGAAAACTTAATATACACTCGTTCGATACAATATCGTATATAATATTTTACATTTTTAATTATAGTAGCGAGAATGTGTGAGCATTCTATTATAATAAAAAATTTCAATCTCAAACATATTATACCGGAATTTCAACTATACGGACAGGAGTGAATAAACCTTGTCATGACCGAAACTCTTGACACAACTTTAGGACTGAACCCGGATTGAAACAAAAGAAATCCTAAAATACTTAAAATCAATCAATTTCATAAACAAAATTTAATTGAATTGCAGAACAAAAGATAACCTAATTTTTATACCTTAATAATTGTAAATAATAATTAAGACACTGTAAATAATGAATCTTGCTACTGAAGTTGTCAAAACATATAAAAAAAAAAAATCAATCTACCAATTTTAAAGCCAGTTAAAAAAATAAATGTTTACTATAAATATTTATATTTTATTGATTATGATTAAATTAAGATTGATATGAAAATTAACAGAGAGCTTACAATTTTGTTGTAACTTTAGAACAAAATATTATAGTTGTAAAGTTTCGATCGATTGCAATATATATCAATCGATTGACTCATTTCACATCTGGCTTAACAAATAATAGTTATAAAAATACAGAACATAAGTTAAAATTGTTTTAAAACGTGTTCAAACGTATTATATAATTATTAAACGGCAAGTTATAATTATTCAAAAGCCTATGTAAGTAGAGCATTTTTAAAATTGTATTCAAAATCGAAAAACTGTAAGTACAACGATTTTACAGCCAGCTTTTGACTACTTGTCATTTTTTAATGTAATAAAAGTAATATTATGAAAATAATACGACAAGATGTAGAACCGAATATAAATTTTTAATTTTTCATGTAAACTTGTAAAATATTGAACTATTTTACACGTTTTACATTTATTAAAACGAATAATAACAATAACAAATGTACTAATAAATATGGTTCGTATATCAAAAAAACCTACAATTACTGTTATGTGAGTTATGTATGTGGAGGACAATAGGTAGGCATGTAATACATGTTTTTGTAAAAGCATTTAGTTTCTATTTTCATTATTTTTTTTTCAATTTCAAAACATTTATTTACCATATTTGTATATATTTTATTATTCGTGTATTTTTCATCTCAAACAATCGATCTAGTATAAAAGTTATTATTTTATTTTCATAGAGTTATGTTTTTATAATAATTATATATATTAGTTAATGCTGCTCGATTATAATATTAATGTAATCAATGTATCAAAAATATCTACGGTTTTCATACATTTTACATAATACATCATACATCAAATAAACGTTTTCAGAAATAAACATAATAATTATCTATATGATACGTAGTGTTTAATGAATTTTCTAAATCTAATTAACTTTTTTTATTTATTATTATTATAATTAATTTTTTTTTTAATACAGTCTTACAGCGTAATCGAATAGGGTTTATGAGTTCAATAATAACGTTTATAATTTAATAATGTGTATCAAAGCCAATGCGAATGATCATTTATTATTTATAACGATAAAATAATATAATATTACATTGAACCACGGTTAATCGGATATATTATTTTATCATTCGGACGTTGCAGCTGGAGAAAATATCGCACGAATAAATAATGATGATATTACACTATCAAATTACATCAATACGTAAAATAAAATTATTATAATTCTGTTATCGAATATTATTATTCGTTGATTTCAACCTGTGCTTGAACAGAATACTCGTCTTGGAAGTAATAATAACATAACAAGTCACGTCTTGCAAATTCACGTCTTGCCCACATATAAATAAAAATGTCAACATAGTCACTATCATTTTAGATTTACTATAACTTTCACATTTTAACCTTTCAAATCGAAAAAGTCATTTATTCCGCAAAACACCGCGCGACCTATGTGTATGTTTACAGCACAAGAGTTGTGTTCATAACTCTTTACGACAAAACATAATAATAATACTATATTCATTGACATTTTTGCATTAAACAAAAACTAATATCGTATACTTGAATCATAATTCAAATGTACATTGAGATAGTTCTTGAAAATAACTGACATTTACATTTTTTCACGGTACCTTTTTATTTTTAGCTCAACGCTGAATATAAAATTTCAAAAATGTCATTTTCAACCTTAGTATGTAATCATTTAATACCGACAAAATTACAGTTTTTTGTGTAAGAATAAGTAAAAGTTTAAAAAATCTGGTATATTGGTGGTTTTTTTATTATTATTATTTGTCCTCGTCGAATGGTTGAAAATAAATTAAATTATATACTTTCAAAATTATTTTTGAAATCAAATTTTCCATAATAACGATAATCCCTTATATTATATTAAGTTACAAATTTTCTTCAAAAGTATGTTTTTTTTCGGTCGGGAAATATTTTCTGCAATCACTTACAATTTTTACAATTTGTTTCGCAAATATTGTGTTCGTTCCTCATTGATGGTGAGAATTGTACACCGTACACAGTGTAAATAAAAATATATTTTCGAACTTGAAAAAGAAAATTAGGTACCCATGTATATATATATATGAATAATGCATAGCTTACACGCGCGCAATATTAAATATTGTTTTATGCGTATAACGTGTGCAGAAGCGTGTGTGCGTAGGCGTATATGAAGTACCTACACAAAAATTTTTCCGTGTATTTTTCGCGTATTTTCCCATATAAATTCACTTTTTGTTAACGGTGTCCGTAACGTAAACAAACTCTACAACTCTTTGACATGACAATTAAAATAACACGAATGTTTTTTACTGTTTGGCGGCCCAAATACACCGCGGTGTGCGCACATAGTAGTCGACGTCAAACCGTACTATTACACTTTACGATCGTCTCGCACACCATAATATTAACACTATACGTACGTTCAACGAGTCGGATACACATACACACATGCACATATAAGATGAAAAGGAATTATTTTTCGACCGTAAACAACGAAATGTATCGCAATGACGTTGCGGTCGACGATGTTATACGACGTCGCGTGATAGGTATGATGCAGTGTTCCAGGGTTTAATTTTTTTCTCTTGTTTTACCGTCACCGACTGTGACACGAATCGAATTCTTTTTCGGACTCGGTAAAAAAGTGGCGTGGAAACAAAAAAAAAAAAAAAATCGGTTTACATGTTCTACGACACAGGACCGCGTGCACGCACGTCAGGTGTGAGTGAGAGGAGACAATTAAATTAAATTTAAAACGCTTATATTTATCGCGTACACATCACGGTGTGCACCGGCGTCAATGACGAGTGTAAAAAAAACATAAAAATAACCGAACAACAAATTGCCTACCTGTCAGATTAATACGAATCTGCACGTTTTCACCCCGTTCAAAAGAAAAATACCGCGGATTAATGTGAATTACGCGAGAACACTTTTCTTGCACCACATTACAGCTCGTTGCGACGAACGATACGCGCGTCGCCGTCTTTGTCGTCGTTGTACGAGATTCTACCCTTGTTATTACAATGCCATTGTGCGCGTACTCCGTGCGGCGACGGCGGTATTCGGATCCGGCGAGTGGGCGAATGCGACGCACGTAATAAATATTTTTTTTACAATACGGTTAACGTGTTTTTTACAATACGGTTTTGCAATCGGATCGTCAACGTAGTGGTAAAATCAAAATGAAGAATCGCGTCGAACACGCGGTCGGAGAGACGAGAAAAAATAACGATGATAATAACTTACGCGATACAAACGGATTAGCGCACGTATTTCGAACGGAATGGGAACAGCAGCAGCCGATGCGTGGGGCAAAGGGTTCGTTAAGATTTCGAGCAATAATAAAAAGGAAAAAAAAAAAATCGAAAAAGCAATGGAAAAAAAAAAAAAATTCCGATCACTGTATCATTTCTTGTCGTTAAAGCTCGTGCGCGCGCGTTTACCTGCAACGGTGATTATCGCAAAACAACACACGCACGCACGGCGTACGCGGGTCGGTGTGATACGTACTCGATCGCTACGTTTCACGTAAGTCGGTTGCAACGTTTCACGTGCCCGGTCGCTGTGTTTCGCACTCGATCACTGTATTTTACGCGCACGGATATCGCTCTCGGCGCGTTCGAATTCGCGCGAAAACGGTTCACATGCGCGCGATCAACGGTGTGCGCGTGCACTGTTCGCGGGGTTTTTCGGCACGGAGGGAGAGGGACCACCGGGCGTTCGACGGGCACGTCCGGCGTGCGTTAGCGGCGACTGACCGCCGAGGAGCACACGCAGCCAAGGGTCGCGCGCCGCGCTCGTCTGCCGCCGTCGACGCTGCCGCCGATGCCACCGCCGCATGCGCCGCGAGGCGAGAGGTGCGTGTGTGCACCGCGTGCGTGTGCGTCCGCGTAATACGTTTGTTTGTGCGGCATACACGCGTGTGCGCCCGTGCGTGGTTGCGATCAGACCGTCGTCGACGATCGCGTCTCGGACGCTTTTCCCCGCGGCAGCCGACGGTTTTATATCCGTCACAACTCATCCACGGTCATCGTCGGTACCGTAGCGGATACACGCGTTTATCGTTGGTTTTCATCACTCTTCGAGGGGACTCGTTGTTATCGTTCGTTAACTGAGCACGTGATGGAATTATTCGGACCTGTTAACCCGCGGACAGCGAACCTTTAAGCGCCGGGTGATTACGAGGAAAAATGTTTATCCGATGGTGCGATAATGAAATAATTAATCGAGATCGATTGTTCGTATAATATTTGAACTGTGCAACACAATTTACCATACATTATTGGGTACGCGATTCACGTATACGTTATACATGAAAAATAATATAACATCAAATCATTTTTGTAAAAATTATTAAATTTAAATCACCGGGTTCGCCATCCCTGGACACACCTGACGCGGTGTTTGGTTTACACACGAATGTACAGATCGTGTATTTGATCCTATCCGATTGCTTACGTGTCAGACATGTTTTTACATCGAAATTATAATAATTTATACGACCATCGCTTTGTAATAAAATTTCACAGAAACTACCAAAGTACCGAGCATGAAAAAAAAGTTTAAATTTTTACTGCGAATGTTGAAATAATTGTATTTAGTTTCAAACATTGATTAAACTTTTCACCAGCTTTGAAAAATAAAAAAATGTCAAATAGACGTTTTGAAAGCGGTGTTTCGAAAAAGGGGAATAATGTAGAGATGAACAAAAAATGTGTTAAAGTTTACCGTACATTTAAATTATATACCGAGTTTCTCGGTTGACTTTCGAATTATTTGGATCTTTTTTATTATTATTTATTATTTATTTTGACCGTATAGAACCGTATTTAACAAACGTTTTTTTCGTCATAAATTTATCGTGCTCGCAATGTTTAGATTCGTATACCGACCTCCCGAGACCTAGACCCATCCCATAACCGACTGCCACGGATTTCGCTGTTTTTCGTTTAACTTGCTCCGGCAATACAACACATAAATGTGTAATGCACCGTATCGCGCACACATAAAAGTACATAAATGAGAGAGACGGACATTCCGAAGATTCCTCCGCTGACTATATTTTGACGATTTAAGGTCACGATCGTCACGAGGAATGTACCATGGTGTGTATATTGTATAAATATTGTACGGTAGTAACGCCAAGTATGCGAATTATAACATTGTATGTATAAGTGTGTATGTGTGTGTGTGTATTCGACAAGACAGATTTTGCACAATGAATTGGTAGCACCCACTAGACGTCACTATAATTGTTCAAATTCAATTTAATAAAATCAGATTTTCAACACTAGAAACAATATCTATTTAAAGTTTCCTAATTTTATGTGTAATCTGAAATTAATGCTCAGACGTACTCGTATTTATTAAATTGTGTTGTAATAATGGTATTATACTTGCGTAACATAACGACAATGATTTTACGTACATTTTTCTATGGATTCTGTTAAATCGAAGGGGACATTATGGTGTTAATCAAAGGCTTTTAATCTTCGCCATAAAAGGTCTACCTAGCGTCTCGTAATATCTTTTTGAGTTATTATTTTAAGCAAGATCGATTGTAATGACAATTAATCCTTTTTCATCAGGAACAATTACATTGTTCATCGATCAGAATCTGTCTTTATTTTGAAATATACGGTCGGAATGTGTTCTGTGATTTAAAACATGTATACTGCAATAAACGTGTTTGTATAATACATAGGTATACATGACGTTATAGAAGCAATATTAATCTATTGTTGTATTGTAGTTTCGTTTATCCATAACTTAAATAGAAGTATAGGTACAACAGACAGTGACAGGAATAATACGAATAACAACTTATATTTTATATAAGCTGTTATATTTCTTATATTGATGTTCCCAAATATGAATTATATTCTTTTGTCAGTTTGTATTTTAATTGTTCAAGTATTTTAAAAATATTTAAGCACTTATGGTATAAATGGACTGTGCAATGAATATTTTGTTTATTATTTTATTTTTTTTTTATCGTATTAATGAATATTTTCATTGAATTAATTTTCTTTTCTTCTTCTATTGTAAAATTAATATAAACTGGGTAATATTAGTACTTATGCTGTTCAGCAATTCAACAAAATGTTTCTATCTTGGAGAAGAGTAAAGAACCATTTAATTATTTTTTTTATTAGTTTTGCATTGTAATTCTAGCAATAAACTATTATTATTATTATGTACGTTCACTGTAAAGTCATCATGAACTGCATTTCAGCGTAACTTTTAAATTGTATAATAATGTACGATAAAACAGACGATATACGGAATAATTTATTTCGGATCGAATCACCACAAATGTCCGTTACGTTTAAACATTACTTTTTCAAGCCAACATGTCACGGCACTTTTAACTTAATGAACTCCAGGTGGTATACATACGTATTGTGTTCGGCACATTTTTCACCGGTGTACGCACCCACACACGTCATACACACGTGTTTCATTGCTCATGCTCGCAAACGTGCAGTAATTAGAAAATAATATATTATATTACACTGTCACAGATTGAAACCCTGATCACAGATCAGTATCGTAGTCTTACACACGCATCTGTGTGCAACATTTATTATTGTGAAACAGATAATCATGGTCAGATAAATGACTGTTAGTTATTTTTGTATTATATACTTGCATATATTATTGTTATTATTATTACACAGTGCACGAATTCAATCGAAAATACAACCCACTAAAATTTTGTGTACGTCATACGAGTATCAAAGAATATATTTATATATATACACGTTTTTGTTCTGTTATTTTGTTTTTATCCTACCAGTGAACTTTCAAGTTGGTGACCCGCGGGTACCGAGGCATTAAAGTTGACATGATTTGGTAGAGCTTTCACGCACTCGAAATCTTAAGTGTTTAGAACGCGGTATTTCAATGCATAACTATAATACGAGTATAACATACTCCACACACGTGATGAAACGTAAATCACGGAAGTCCACAATTTTTTTTTTCTTGCGAGTTTAGATCCGTGAAGTGTTATGTCACTGGACACCTTTTTCAAATCGTCGTATCTACTTATCTTATATGCTTCATTACGTTTTCTATAGAGATTATGTATAAATATAATATGTACATATGAATGTAAATAAAAAATATAATAAAATAATATAAAAAAAAATAATTGTATTAAATATGACCGGTTTCAATTTAAAAAATCATCGTCAGCTAGATATGTACAAAGTCAATAAAATCAGGATTTCATTGAATTTGTATATACTATATATAACTATGAATTTATAATTCGGAACCAGTCGTGATTTACAAATACAATAATACTCCAAGCTACTCATTTATTTGTTTATTCATTTAACAGGTTGACAACTGCCACTATAATTTTTGATACGTTTTACCCGGCGCCGTGTGTACAAAATTGTTTCCACTCCTTTACTTACCATTTTTCTTCTCGTGTACATTATATTGTACACAAGTTTTTTTTTTCAAACAAATTTCGTGTACAGAAATGTGTACACGTCTGTATTGATGAAACATTGGAATTAAATATTGTGGCCCCTAGGACCAGTTTTGTCTACTTAGCGAAGATAGGAAATGGATATTTCTTATTTAAATCAAGTTTCTATGTTGACCTTTCCAATGCGTTTTATTTGAAAAAAATGCATAAAAAATTACTTTTATTATAAAAATACTTATTAATTGAATCTTGCTTAATGGTTCACAAATTTTACACTGATTCATATTGCGATAATATTTTATAAAATAAACTACACTTTTTACAAACACTTAATACAAAAACACACATATCGAACTTTACAAATGACACTGAACGACTGAACTGCAACGAAATAATATTATTACGTAAGTTCCTAGTATTATTTTCGTTTATATATAAGTAAGATAATACTTATAGCGATAAACATAAACAATCGTCGTGGCGTCGATGTCGCTATCAATTATTTGTTGGGAAAAATAACCATTACTTTGCTAAAAATAAACGAAAATAAAATCCGAATACACCGTTGAAAACTAGACATTTCACTGAATAACCACGAATAAAAGCAGAAGCATTGCTCTGATTACTGAGTAAATTATAAAGCCATAAAGATGCCTATACAAATTGTCGACTACCCGTCGACCGCGGCATTGAACGTGTTGATGGTCTGGTAGGTCACGTGTACATTTATTTGACACAACATTAATTTTTAAAATATTAACTAGAAAAGGCCTAGTAAGTAACTAACAAAAAAACAAAATTATGAAAAAAAGAAGTTTTTGCAAATAATCGCTTAAAATTTGTTGGACAGTATAAAAATATTTGTATATACAAGTATGAAGATTTGTTCGTGTACAAAAAAATGTACACATGGCAATCAACCTGTTAAAAAGAAAAAATTAATTGCGGGAAATAATTTTTGAAATACTGCAGATAAGTGGGCAATGTTCAATCGAATAAAATACCAGAACATTCATTTTATTAGATACAATATTTGATAATCAGTAATTACAAGTATTATTATGCTTTTTAATTATTTTTCTTAAATTTAAGCCAAAAAAATTACTGGAGTTGCTTACTAACAAACCGTTGATTAAACTCGAAGTAGAGAAAGAAAAAAACAAATATAATAGTAGTTGGAAAATGTGACAATGATTTTTTCAGCTTCAGAAATACATTTTGGTAGTTGAACTTCTTTTTGAATCATTCGTATAATTTTAATATTATTCTATTTTTATTTTTATTTTAATTTGTATGTTAAAATTATTTATTTACTGATGTTTTGATTGCAGAATAGAAAATAATCAAATATCTAATAAAATATAATTTTTCTTGTATTTTACGTTTACTATAGAAACAGAGTCTATCTGGATTATATACTAAATCGTTACTTTATATAAAAAATAAAACCGTTTAGTTAATATGATCCATTAATTGAATAATTAGTAGGGATGGGCCGATACTAGAATCGATACTAAATATCGACCGATATTCGGTGGTATCGGTTTTATCGATATCGGTGGTATCGGTTATATCGGTATCGGTGTTTTTTCAGTACCGATACTTCAACCAATACTTTCAAAAAAAAAAACCATAGGTTATCAATAATCAATATCAAATACTATAGATTATTCGCAGAAATTTCGTTATTATCACATTACAATAATATTTTAACAGCAATATTATTTAAAAATTCAAAATTGTAAAACAATTGATAACAATTACTCTATGATAATCACTTATCAATAAATCATTCTAATTAATTACTATTTCTTTTTTCTAGTCACACTACAAGTTGGTAGTGGTTTTAAACAATGTTAACTTTTCTAGGTAACATTTGAGTTATCGGGTATCGGTTTTATTATATATCAGTTAGTGGTATCGGCTCATGTTTTTTTTGCAAAAAATGCTGTTTTAATATTTACTTAATATTGTCGAGTATCGATTTTATGTTGTCAGCATATATCGGAGTATCGGATATCAAAAATTAGTGGTATCGGTTCATCCCTAATAATTACGCAGTTAATTTTTTATTGTGATTTTTAATTTAATTTTATTAGTATTGTACATTTGAATAGTATATTTAAATATTATTATTATTTTACAAGTATATTTTTTAAAAGTTATCAAAATAATAATTAACACTTTGTAGTATTTATCGTAGTATTTTTTTAGGAAAAGATCATACAGTTTGTATAACTAAACTGATACTTTTTTAAAATATTGTGTTATTAGGGTGATAGGTTCTAAAAATTCTAAAAATCAAAATTATTTATTATTTTGTCCACTAATATACAATTAGAAATAATTTAAGAAAAATTAGGAAAAATCTAGAGTGGGACAGACTTATGTTAATCAAATCATGCCAGGCTGCCGACTGATGAAAAAGTTCGTAAGAAAAGTAGAATTTCCAAATAAAGGAGGATTGACCTACATCATGTAATTAAATGAGGATTATACTTGAAAGGTCTAAATAATTACTTTTATGAAAGGATTTTGGATTATTTTCATTAATGTAATCTAAATAGCATTTTATTTTTCGAATGTATCCTATCATTTATTGATGTTTTTTCTTATAGAATCAGTGATTGAGTTTTGGTGTTATGAATAAACTGGATGCCTATATTGTTTCCTATTCTTTAATATCTCTTTTGGCTCCAGCCCAAGTTATTTTTTTGTAGTTGTAACCATTGGACGCTTTATATTTTCTACTACTGAAGACTTTTAAATATGGACGTATGGTATATTATGTATCGAAAAAATAAATTGTGTTTTTACATCAGTCCAGGAACATCCGAAAAATTTGTACTTTAACTTTTTAAACATTCTATCGGTAAAATTTGTGTATTTAAGCTAACACGTTAATTAATGACTAAATTTTCAAAAGTCTTAATTAAATAATATATATTTGGTATATATGTATTAATATTGGGGCCGATATCAATAATTAAATTGTTATTGTTGAAAACAGTTTAGTTTAATGAAATTCACAGGAATTATTCTTATTAATTGCAATAAATACAATATTTATAATACTTATGTGTAATGTTCATCAGACAGTATACATAAACTCTATAAATACTGAAAATACTAATAGTATAAATTTAAGTATTCAATACAACATAGTTAACATAGTTCTTTATAAAATTAATTATACATAATATATATATATAGTATATATATTTGATAAATTATTATTTTGTATAGACAGTTATGTACTATACTTTATAGTTATATTCTCACGTGATGCACATAATGTATAATATTAATAAGTTCTCATGTTAAATTACCTATGAAAATTGAAAACGTTCAATGTTATAGTATATGGTAGCTTCACAGTTATTGCAGCAGTATTATTGTCCATATTGGAATTACTAAGATAAATTACAACGTAAATTTTTTCTCGCAAAACAAGGACTTACTTTTATACATATTACACATCCACTCCTTATATTACGCATGATAATAGCATATGATAAGTCCTAATCAACTCATAATAATTATTATAATATATAATTAATAAAAAGTTGTCATAAAACTTTAATAGTTTTTCAGTATGTCTACATGTGTTAATTGTATCAAACGAGGAATTCTTATTCCACTTCTATAGAACGATCGCAACAATTTTGCCAGTGATTTTATCGGTTACTATGCTCACATTCTTATATTTTAGAACAGTGGTTTCCAATATTTTTTACTGTACGTCCTCATAGTAGATTTTTAAAATCTCACACCCCCTCATTGTTTTTCGCATAAATAAATTATACAATCTATGTACCTACGTGATCAGTATTGTTTCTTTATTTTTACTCCATGATAGAAACTTGCGTCGGGATATGTTCACACCTCCTAGAATGGAAACGCGGTTCTAGAAAGTATAAGAAATGCATATTGTGTTTTGATCTATGATCGGATTATAAAATATTATGTACCAGTTACAGGGAATTAAAAAAAACTCGTATAAATGAAAAACATGATATATATATATATATATATGTTACAGTCCAGGTGAAAAGATCAGTCATTTTAATACAATACCCGGACATTGTATTCAATGTCTAAGATATTTGGGCAAAGTAAACAATACATATTTAATTTCCATATAGACTAGTCATTGTATACAATGCTGAAACTAGAATGGGCAATGTGAATATTTGAGGTATTTTAGAGTGTTGTATTTTATAATTTCTTTTATGCACTGTTTCCTGTAGGTTACAATAACATCTATCAATAGTGTCATTAGTAGATAATCAATTATTAAGGCCGCGGCATTTGTGGTGAAAAATGTGAAAAAAGGAGATGCAAATTTAAAGCTAGCTTCTGGAATCGTATGCAACTCTAAATGCCATAATGGTAATACTTGTAAAAATAAATAATAAAAATAAAAATAAAAATAAAATGTTCATCTTTTTGTTAAAAATTAAATTAAATAAGATAATATTATATGCATTTTGTTCACTTGGCACTTTCAGTGCCAACCATTGTATACAATGTCTGGGTTAAGTGAATAATTATCTACATGGCTTGAATAACTTGGACATTGTAAAATTTTTCCGATCAGTGTTTACAATGACCATTTGTCCACTTGGACCGTGACATGCATACATTTAATATGTGTTTAATATAAAATATTAATTTAAGTCAATGTTAGGCTAATAGCCATAACCACCGCAATTTTATTTATATAATAATTAATAAAAAAATAAAAATTTATTATACACATAAATATATAACATATATATATATATATATATATATATATATATATATATATATATATATATATATATATATATATATATATATATATATATATAAATATATTTATATATATAATATATTTTATTGAAAAATATAAGTACTTATAACATAAAAAAAAACCGGATGGGCCTTGCTCTGCTGTACACTTGGGGGTGGAGTGCGACTCTTCATAGGATAGGTCATTATAATGGATTTGTTAAATTTGAATTCAATGATAGGTATCATTGTATACGAAAAACGATTCTGAACGGAGATGATATGTTAGTCTAGAATATAATACAATGTTATTTATAAATATTATATAAGTATATTTATTTTTAAACGAAAAATTTAGAAAAACCGAAAATTTAAATTGTCTATAAATAAGTCAAAATATGTCAAAATACTTTGAAATTTTAACCATGTAGAGAAAACATCAATATAAAGATTTAATGATAATTTCAAGTTGTTGCGGTTTCGTTTTTGAGTTAGGGCATTTTAAAAAACCGATATCATTTGTCAGTCTAGAATATTATACATTATATTATATTTTATGTCAATATTCGCTGTTCAAACGCTAATAAAAAAAAATTGTGCCTATGGATTTTAATAATTTTTGAATGACAATAAGAACTACTTCTGTGGAATCTTTTATTAAATTTTCAAGTATTTTTTACGAGCCAAATTTTTTTTATCACCGATTATAAAAATAAAATGTAAAAAAATCGAATATTTCAAATGCCTATAAGTGGCTTAAAAATCAATATAATATTTTGAAAAAAATATTACATAAAGAAATACCAATCTTAACAGCTGGTAGAAATTTCAAAAATCTGCGACTTATAATTTTTGAATTATAACAAATATTAAAAATCATTCGAGAATAAATCGTTATTTTATGCAATTTCGTAAATATTTAAATTTTAAACAGTCATAAAATTCTTTCCTCAAATTCCGGTAGAAATTTTTTTAAAGATTTTTGAAGAGTAGCTTATAGATAACCAAGTGTTAAAATTTTGAACCTTAAGTATGAACAGAAAAAATTTTATGAATTTTTATCTACAAAATAACTTGCAAATTATCGTGATATTTACATATTTTTTACAAATTTGAGCATTAAGGGCTTATAAAAAAAAATTGAGTTAACCGATCACCGATATTTTTTAGTTACGATAAGTTTAACTTATTATAAACCTAGTATAAAATTTTCAAGAGTTTTCGCTCAACCAATTAAATTTTATAGATGTTTAAAAACAAAAATTTTACAAAAATCGAAAATTTAAATTGTCTATAAATAAGTCAAAATATGTCAAAATACTTTGAAAACTGAACCATGTATAGAAAACGTCAATATAAAGATTTGGTGAAAATTTCAAGTTGTTGCAGTTTTTCGTTTTTGAGTTAGAGCATTTTAAAAAAAAAACCGATATCTTTGTCAGTCTAGAATATTATACATTATATTAT
>JASXSY010002974.1:0-27843 GCA_034509805.1 Sipha maydis
TAGTCATTGTTTCATAAATAATATATTTCGCGGAGTAATTTATAAAATACCAAAAGGTAGATAATATAAAAGTTTGCAGGAGACGATGCAAATATATTAAAAAAGTCCATGATATTATTAAAAATAGATTAGCTGTGAATGAATTGACCGCTGACTCCAAAAACCGCACACTTTTGATGAGATACAGAACAAAACCGCACGCTTTTGGTAGGTTAAAACCGCACAGTTTTAAAAATTTTTGTATCCATAAACCACACGGTTATTATTTTGACCCCAGAAAAGATCGATAAACAAAAAAACGCATATGTTTATGTACATTTCATAATTTGAATTATGAATTAAAATGAATAAATTCAATTGACTGCATTTTGTAACCGTGGATGTACAATTTTCAATATAACATCGCCAAACCACATTTCCACTAATATTGACACTAGATTTTCGGTATTTAAAATTGTCAAGTAATAAGCACTTGTTTATTACTGCACCCTTTGTTACTTTCAATTATTTAAAAATCCATTATGAAAATTTAAGATATTAACTTATTTTTAACTAAATTATAGACGTAGATACACTAACCGAATCAAGACCGATTAATAACGAGTGACAACTAAATTTTATGACTGTTTGAAATTAAAATATTTACGAAATTGCATAAAATAGCGATTTATTCTCAAACGATTTTTAATATTTGTTATAATTCAAAAAGTATAAGTCGCAGATTTTTGAAATTTCTACCAGCTGTTAAGATTGGTATTTCCTTTATGTCATATTTTTTTTCAAAATACAATATTGATTTTTTTAGCCACTTATAGGCATTTAAAATATTCGATTTTTTTACATTTTATTTCTATAATCGGTGATAAAAAAAATTTGGCTCGTACAAAAAACTTGAAAATTTAATAAAAAATTCCACAGAAGTAGTTCTTAATGTCATTCAAAAATTATTAAAATCCATAGGCACAATTTTTTTTTTATAAGCGTTTGAACAGCGAATATTGACATAGAATTACATGTAAAATATAATATAATGTATAATATTCTAGACTGACAAATGATATCGGTTTCTTAGAATGCTCTAACTCAAAAACCAAAAATCGCAACAACTTGAAATATTCACCAAATCTTTATATTGACGTTCTCTATACATGGTTAAGTTTTCAAAGTATTTTGACTTATTTATAGACAATAGAAAAAAAAAAATTTTACTAAAATCAAAAATTTAAATTATCTATAAATAGCTCAATAAAAGTCAAAATGTTTTGAAAATTTAACTGCGGTGTATAGAGAACGCTAATCTTAACATTTAGTGAAAATTTCAAGTATTTACATCGATTGGTTTTTGAGTATAGCAAAATAAAAAATTTGATTTTGTCGAAAACTGGTTTTGCGTAAAAACTCCCTTTTATCCCTTATTTTTTCAGGGTTTTTCCCGTCGCATTTAAAAAATATTGAATATTTTTCACTTTTGACCGCCCAAATTACAAACTAGATTCATTTCCCTTTCAGAAATGTTGCTACGTAAGCAAATCGAAGCATTTGTACTGCCAAAAAAGGTGTTGTCAGACACAAAAATAAAAAAAAAACACACATCATTGTAAAACCAATAGATTCCATTACTCCGTTAAGAATCTAAAATTTGTAACGCGTGTGGACAACATATAGTTTGCGAAAGAAAATCAAATAAATGGATAGATGGATCAATATATGAAAGCTTCCATATAGTTTATATAATTATTTAATTATTTACAGGCATAATATAAATACATTTATTTATTTTAATGTACCGTACATGTGATTTGTTTGACCATGTTTATTTATTGCTGATTAAATTTGAGAATTATTTTCAAATATTAATATTTTAATCAATAATGGTAAAAATGTTTTTTTAAATCGTTAAGCAGAATTTCAATTTTCAGAAATAAAATGCAAAAGATATCTTTACCTCTTCTCCGGGTAATAACATGATGGACATATGGATAGTCATTGTTTCATAAATAATATATTTCGCGGAGTAATTTATAAAATACCAAAAGGTAGATAATATAAAAGTTTGCAGGAGACGATGCAAATATATTAAAAAAGTCCATGATATTATTAAAAATAGATTAGCTGTGAATGAATTGACCGCTGACTCCAAAAACCGCACACTTTTGATGAGATACAGAACAAAACCGCACGCTTTTGGTAGGTTAAAACCGCACAGTTTTAAAAATTTTTGTATCCATAAACCACACGGTTATTATTTTGACCCCAGAAAAGATCGATAAACAAAAAACGCATATGTTTATGTACATTTCATAATTTGAATTATGAATTAAAATGAATAAATTCAATTGACTGCATTTTGTAACCGTGGATGTACAATTTTCAATATAACATCGCCAAACCACATTTCCACTAATATTGACACTAGATTTTCGGTATTTAAAATTGTCAAGTAATAAGCACTTGTTTATTACTGCACCCTTTGTTACTTTCAATTATTTAAAAATCCATTATGAAAATTTAAGATATTAACTTATTTTTAACTAAATTATAGACGTAGATACACTAACCGAATCAAGACCGATTAATAACGAGTGACAACTAAATTTTATGACTGTTTGAAATTAAAATATTTACGAAATTGCATAAAATAGCGATTTATTCTCAAACGATTTTTAATATTTGTTATAATTCAAAAAGTATAAGTCGCAGATTTTTGAAATTTCTACCAGCTGTTAAGATTGGTATTTCCTTTATGTCATATTTTTTTTCAAAATACAATATTGATTTTTTTAGCCACTTATAGGCATTTAAAATATTCGATTTTTTTACATTTTATTTCTATAATCGGTGATAAAAAAAATTTGGCTCGTACAAAAAACTTGAAAATTTAATAAAAAATTCCACAGAAGTAGTTCTTAATGTCATTCAAAAATTATTAAAATCCATAGGCACAATTTTTTTTTTATAAGCGTTTGAACAGCGAATATTGACATAGAATTACATGTAAAATATAATATAATGTATAATATTCTAGACTGACAAATGATATCGGTTTTTTAGAATGCTCTAACTCAAAAACCAAAAATCGCAACAACTTGAAATATTCACCAAATCTTTATATTGACGTTCTCTATACATGGTTAAGTTTTCAAAGTATTTTGACTTATTTATAGACAATAGAAAAAAAAAAATTTTACTAAAATCAAAAATTTAAATTATCTATAAATAGCTCAATAAAAGTCAAAATGTTTTGAAAATTTAACTGCGGTGTATAGAGAACGCTAATCTTAACATTTAGTGAAAATTTCATGTATTTACATCGATTGGTTTTTGAGTATAGCAAAATAAAAAATTTGATTTTGTCGAAAACTGGTTTTGCGTAAAAACTCCCTTTTATCCCTTATTTTTTCAGGGTTTTTCCCGTCGCATTTAAAAAATATTGAATATTTTTCACTTTTGACCGCCCAAATTACAAACTAGATTCATTTCCCTTTCAGAAAAGTTGCTACGTAAGCAAATCGAAGCATTTGTACTGCCAAAAAAGGTGTTGTCAGACACAAAAATAAAAAAAAAACACACATCATTGTAAAACCAATAGATTCCATTACTCCGTTAAGAATCTAAAATTTGTAACGCGTGTGGACAACATATAGTTTGCGAAAGAAAATCAAATAAATGGATAGATGGATCAATATATGAAAGCTTCCATATAGTTTATATAATTATTTAATTATTTACAGGCATAATATAAATACATTTATTTATTTTAATGTACCGTACATGTGATTTGTTTGACCATGTTTATTTATTGCTGATTAAATTTGAGAATTATTTTCAAATATTAATATTTTAATCAATAATGGTAAAAATGTTTTTTTAAATCGTTAAGCAGAATTTCAATTTTCAGAAATAAAATGCAAAAGATATCATTACCTCTTCTCCGGGTAATAACATGATGGACATATGGATAGTCATTGTTTCATAAATAATATATTTCGCGGAGTAATTTATAAAATACCAAAAGGTAGATAATATAAAAGTTTGCAGGAGACGATGCAAATATATTAAAAAAGTCCATGATATTATTAAAAATAGATTAGCTGTGAATGAATTGACCGCTGACTCCAAAAACCGCACACTTTTGATGAGATACAGAACAAAACCGCACGCTTTTGGTAGGTTAAAACCGCACAGTTTTAAAAATGTTTGTATCCATAAACCACACGGTTATTATTTTGACCCCAGAAAAGATCGATAAACAAAAAACCCATATGTTTATGTACATTTCATAATTTGAATTATGAATTAAAATGAATAAATTCAATTGACTGCATTTTGTAACCGTGGATGTACAATTTTCAATATAACATCGCCAAACCACATTTCCACTAATATTGACACTAGATTTTCGGTATTTAAAATTGTCAAGTAATAAGCACTTGTTTATTACTGCACCCTTTGTTACTTTCAATTATTTAAAAATCCATTATGAAAATTTAAGATATTAACTTATTTTTAACTAAATTATAGACGTAGATACACTAACCGAATCAAGACCGATTAATAACGAGTGACAACTAAATTTTATGACTGTTTGAAATTAAAATATTTACGAAATTGCATAAAATAGCGATTTATTCTCAAACGATTTTTAATATTTGTTATAATTCAAAAAGTATAAGTCGCAGATTTTTGAAATTTCTACCAGCTGTTAACCCGTAATTAGTCACGTCGGGTCATCAAGACCCGACGTCTCTAATGATAAATGCTATTTTTAGATTCAATTTACTTGGAATCAACAGAATCTCCCGTAATCTATTTTTCTTTCTTAATCTATCATGTGAAATGTTAAATTTACCATATATTGATTTTTATATCAGTTAAGTCATTAATTTGACCCGAGACGACCGTTCGTGCACTTCAGATATAAGACGAGTGACCCGACACGACTATTAGTGTATCGCCGATATTTGACGTGTGACGCATCACTGTGAGACGTTTATTTACGTTACTAAATTTATATTCATTTCATTATTTTATTGTAAGTACTTAATAATTTTATTATTATTATTATTATTATTATAAATGCATGTATATGTGTATATAAATGTTTAATTATAATACGGTATAGTTATATAAATACTAAATAATATTTGTTTTTTAGAATTTTAGATTATGGCTAAGTTTTTCACGGATAGTGAGTTAGAAGTAGAATTCCTAAGACAAGAAGAAGAAGAGCCATTGTCTGATGATGAATCTGATAATGATGAAGATTATGTTGAGGAAAGTGAGCATGATACTGAATCGGATTTAGGCGTGTCTTCAGATGATGATGAAGTGAACGATCTAAGTGAATCAAACAGTTTTTATTTTAGTAAAGATAAAAATATCAAATGGAATAAAAAACCAATAAAAGTAAGTAGTCGGACTAGGTAACATAATTTAATAACTCATTTACCTGGAGTTCGAGGTGTGGCTAAAAATGCTAAAACACCACTTGACGCATTAAAATTGTTTTTTGATGAGGAATTAATGGATATTTTAGTACAAAATACAAATATATATATATTGAAAATACGAACAAATTACAAGAGAGTTATGGATGCCCAAGATACGGATACTATAGAATTGACTGCTTTTATTGGTTTATTGTTGATGTCTGGTGTTTATAGAGCTGCCCATTTGAATATTGAAGAGTTATGGGATGAAGATGGACCTTCTATTTTTTCATTAGTAATGTCATATAGACGTTTTTTATTTTTATATCGTTGCATTCGATTTGACGACATAAACAGCAGAGATGAAAGAAAAAAAACTGACAAACTTGCAGCTATTCGCGTAATAATCGATTTATTTGAGAAAAAATTTGAGCTTGCGTATACACCAGCCGAATACACAACAATAGACGAACAATTAATTCCATTTAGGGGTAGGTGCCCTTTTCGGCAGTACTTACCAAACAAGCCCAAAAGGTACGGAATAAAAGTATTTGCGTTGGTAGATAGTAGGACCTTTTATCTGTTGAAATTCGAAGTTTATGCTGGAACTCAGCCCGATGGTTCTTTCAAAAAAGTTAACACACCTTTTGATATTGTTCAACGTCTTGTCAATCCAATAAAAGGTAGTGGAAGAAATCTCACCACCGATAACTGGTACACAAGTATACCTCTAGCGAAATGGTTATTAGAGAATAAAATTACACTAACTGGGACGTTGCGCAAAAACAAAAGGGAAATTCCATCAGAATTTCTTCCTAATAGGAAAAAAGAGCTTTACTCTAGTATTTTCGGATTTACTAAGGAAATATCAATGGTTTCATATGTACCTGCAAAATCAAGGTCTGTCATATTAATTTCCACCATGCATAATGATGATTTAATTGATGAAGACACTGGTGCAAAAAAAAAACCAGAAATCATAACTTTCTACAACTCAACTAAAGGTGGGGTAGATACATGTGATCAGCTTTGCAGCAATTACAATGTTGGTCGAAGAACCAAAAGGTGGCCATTGGCTATATTTAATCATTTTATTAACGTTTCTGCTCTAAATTCATATATTATTTTCAAAAGTAACACGAAAGAAAAAATTAAAAGAAGAATATTTTTGAAAAATCTATCCAAAAGTCTTACACTTGATCATATAATTCGAAGAGGAAATAATCTTCACATTCTACGCAGTCTTCGACAAAAAATATGGATATATTTGGGTAATCAAGGAATTAATAAAGAACAGGTTAAAGTAACAGATGAAGTCGACAATACAAGGGATTCTAAAAAACGTAAGAGGTGTTATATTTGTCCGAGCACAAAAGACAATAAGTACAGTGATATTTGTAAGGTATGTAAACAAAATATTTGTAAAATAAATTCGGCTACTGTTTGTTTGCAATGTGAAGAAAATCTTTAAATTTTACAAAAAAATTTTATTTTTATTATAACTTTACATTTATACTTGATTTAAAGGAGATCGAAAAAACAGAAATCATTTTTTTTTTTTTATGTTATTTCATTATATTATAACGATTATTTTTATGAATAAATATTGTTTCAATTATTATTTTTTTTCAATATACCATAAGTGAAGTAAAGGATTTTTAATATAAAGTTGTTTTTTATTAATAAATTAGTCTGAAATTCGTAAAGATCATCATCAAATAAGAAATAAAAAGAAATTCAAACTACAGGTCAATATGACCCGACGTGATTGTCTGTGTAACTATTTTCAGGTGACTAGTTACGGGTTAAGATTGGTATTTTCTTTATGTCATATTTTTTTTCAAAATACAATATTGATTTTTTTAGCCACTTATAGGCATTTAAAATATTCGATTTTTTTACATTTTATTTCTATAATCGGTGATAAAAAAAATTTGGCTCGTACAAAAAACTTGAAAATTTAATAAAAAATTCCACAGAAGTAGTTCTTAATGTCATTCAAAAATTATTAAAATCCATAGGCACAATTTTTTTTTTATAAGCGTTTGAACAGCGAATATTGACATAGAATTACATGTAAAATATAATATAATGTATAATATTCTAGACTGACAAATGATATCGGTTTTTTAGAATGCTCTAACTCAAAAACCAAAAATCGCAACAACTTGAAATATTCACCAAATCTTTATATTGACGTTCTCTATACATGGTTAAGTTTTCAAAGTATTTTGACTTATTTATAGACAATAGAAAAAAAAAAATTTTACTAAAATCAAAAATTTAAATTATCTATAAATAGCTCAATAAAAGTCAAAATGTTTTGAAAATTTAACTGCGGTGTATAGAGAACGCTAATCTTAACATTTAGTGAAAATTTCAAGTATTTACATCGATTGGTTTTTGAGTATAGCAAAATAAAAAATTTGATTTTGTCGAAAACTGGTTTTGCGTAAAAACTCCCTTTTATCCCTTATTTTTTCAGGGTTTTTCCCGTCGCATTTAAAAAATATTGAATATTTTTCACTTTTGACCGCCCAAATTACAAACTAGATTCATTTCCCTTTCAGAAAAGTTGCTACGTAAGCAAATCGAAGCATTTGTACTGCCAAAAAAGGTGTTGTCAGACACAAAAATAAAAAAAAAACACACATCATTGTAAAACCAATAGATTCCATTACTCCGTTAAGAATCTAAAATTTGTAACGCGTGTGGACAACATATAGTTTGCGAAAGAAAATCAAATAAATGGATAGATGGATCAATATATGAAAGCTTCCATATAGTTTATATAATTATTTAATTATTTACAGGCATAATATAAATACATTTATTTATTTTAATGTACCGTACATGTGATTTGTTTGACCATGTTTATTTATTGCTGATTAAATTTGAGAATTATTTTCAAATATTAATATTTTAATCAATAATGGTAAAAATGTTTTTTTAAATCGTTAAGCAGAATTTCAATTTTCAGAAATAAAATGCAAAAGATATCATTACCTCTTCTCCGGGTAATAACATGATGGACATATGGATAGTCATTGTTTCATAAATAATATATTTCGCGGAGTAATTTATAAAATACCAAAAGGTAGATAATATAAAAGTTTGCAGGAGACGATGCAAATATATTAAAAAAGTCCATGATATTATTAAAAATAGATTAGCTGTGAATGAATTGACCGCTGACTCCAAAAACCGCACACTTTTGATGAGATACAGAACAAAACCGCACGCTTTTGGTAGGTTAAAACCGCACAGTTTTAAAAATGTTTGTATCCATAAACCACACGGTTATTATTTTGACCCCAGAAAAGATCGATAAACAAAAAACGCATATGTTTATGTACATTTCATAATTTGAATTATGAATTAAAATGAATAAATTCAATTGACTGCATTTTGTAACCGTGGATGTACAATTTTCAATATAACATCGCCAAACCACATTTCCACTAATATTGACACTAGATTTTCGGTATTTAAAATTGTCAAGTAATAAGCACTTGTTTATTACTGCACCCTTTGTTACTTTCAATTATTTAAAAATCCATTATGAAAATTTAAGATATTAACTTATTTTTAACTAAATTATAGACGTAGATACACTAACCGAATCAAGACCGATTAATAACGAGTGACAACTAAATTTTATGACTGTTTGAAATTAAAATATTTACGAAATTGCATAAAATAGCGATTTATTCTCAAACGATTTTTAATATTTGTTATAATTCAAAAAGTATAAGTCGCAGATTTTTGAAATTTCTACCAGCTGTTAAGATTGGTATTTCCTTTATGTCATATTTTTTTTCAAAATACAATATTGATTTTTTAGCCACTTATAGGCATTTAAAATATTCGATTTTTTTACATTTTATTTCTATAATCGGTGATAAAAAAAATTTGGCTCGTACAAAAAACTTGAAAATTTAATAAAAAATTCCACAGAAGTAGTTCTTAATGTCATTCAAAAATTATTAAAATCCATAGGCACAATTTTTTTTTTATAAGCGTTTGAACAGCGAATATTGACATAGAATTACATGTAAAATATAATATAATGTATAATATTCTAGACTGACAAATGATATCGGTTTTTTAGAATGCTCTAACTCAAAAACCAAAAATCGCAACAACTTGAAATATTCACCAAATCTTTATATTGACGTTCTCTATACATGGTTATGTTTTCAAAGTATTTTGACTTATTTATAGACAATAGAAAAAAAAAAATTTTACTAAAATCAAAAATTTAAATTATCTATAAATAGCTCAATAAAAGTCAAAATGTTTTGAAAATTTAACTGCGGTGTATAGAGAACGCTAATCTTAACATTTAGTGAAAATTTCAAGTATTTACATCGATTGGTTTTTGAGTATAGCAAAATAAAAAATTTGATTTTGTCGAAAACTGGTTTTGCGTAAAAACTCCCTTTTATCCCTTATTTTTTCAGGGTTTTTCCCGTCGCATTTAAAAAATATTGAATATTTTTCACTTTTGACCGCCCAAATTACAAACTAGATTCATTTTCCTTTCAGAAAAGTTGCTACGTATGCAAATCGAAGCATTTGTACTGCCAAAAAAGGTGTTGTCAGACACAAAAATAAAAAAAAAACACACATCATTGTAAAACCAATAGATTCCATTACTCCGTTAAGAATCTAAAATTTGTAACGCGTGTGGACAACATATAGTTTGCGAAAGAAAATCAAATAAATGGATAGATGGATCAATATATGAAAGCTTCCATATAGTTTATATAATTATTTAATTATTTACAGGCATAATATAAATACATTTATTTATTTTAATGTACCGTACATGTGATTTGTTTGACCATGTTTATTTATTGCTGATTAAATTTGAGAATTATTTTCAAATATTAATATTTTAATCAATAATGGTAAAAATGTTTTTTTAAATCGTTAAGCAGAATTTCAATTTTCAGAAATAAAATGCAAAAGATATCTTTACCTCTTCTCCGGGTAATAACATGATGGACATATGGATAGTCATTGTTTCATAAATAATATATTTCGCGGAGTAATTTATAAAATACCAAAAGGTAGATAATATAAAAGTTTGCAGGAGACGATGCAAATATATTAAAAAAGTCCATGATATTATTAAAAATAGATTAGCTGTGAATGAATTGACCGCTGACTCCAAAAACCGCACACTTTTGATGAGATACAGAACAAAACCGCACGCTTTTGGTAGGTTAAAACCGCACAGTTTTAAAAATTTTTGTATCCATAAACCACACGGTTATTATTTTGACCCCAGAAAAGATCGATAAACAAAAAACGCATATGTTTATGTACATTTCATAATTTGAATTATGAATTAAAATGAATAAATTCAATTGACTGCATTTTGTAACCGTGGATGTACAATTTTCAATATAACATCGCCAAACCACATTTCCACTAATATTGACACTAGATTTTCGGTATTTAAAATTGTCAAAAGTAATAAGCACTTGTTTATTACTGCACCCTTTGTTACTTTCAATTATTTAAAAATCCATTATGAAAATTTAAGATATTAACTTATTTTTAACTAAATTATAGACGTAGATACACTAACCGAATCAAGACCGATTAATAACGAGTGACAACTAAATTTTATGACTGTTTGAAATTAAAATATTTACGAAATTGCATAAAATAGCGATTTATTCTCAAACGATTTTTAATATTTGTTATAATTCAAAAAGTATAAGTCGCAGATTTTTGAAATTTCTACCAGCTGTTAAGATTGGTATTTCCTTTATGTCATATTTTTTTTCAAAATACAATATTGATTTTTTAGCCACTTATAGGCATTTAAAATATTCGATTTTTTTACATTTTATTTCTATAATCGGTGATAAAAAAAATTTGGCTCGTACAAAAAACTTGAAAATTTAATAAAAAATTCCACAGAAGTAGTTCTTAATGTCATTCAAAAATTATTAAAATCCATAGGCACAATTTTTTTTTATAAGCGTTTGAACAGCGAATATTGACATAGAATTACATGTAAAATATAATATAATGTATAATATTCTAGACTGACAAATGATATCGGTTTTTTAGAATGCTCTAACTCAAAAACCAAAAATCGCAACAACTTGAAATATTCACCAAATCTTTATATTGACGTTCTCTATACATGGTTAAGTTTTCAAAGTATTTTGACTTATTTATAGACAATAGAAAAAAAAAATTTTACTAAAATCAAAAATTTAAATTATCTATAAATAGCTCAATAAAAGTCAAAATGTTTTGAAAATTTAACTGCGGTGTATAGAGAACGCTAATCTTAACATTTAGTGAAAATTTCAAGTATTTACATCGATTGGTTTTTGAGTATAGCAAAATAAAAAATTTGATTTTGTCGAAAACTGGTTTTGCGTAAAAACTCCCTTTTATCCCTTATTTTTTCAGGGTTTTTCCCGTCGCATTTAAAAAAATATTGAATATTTTTCACTTTTGACCGCCCAAATTACAAACTAGATTCATTTCCCTTTCAGAAAAGTTGCTACGTAAGCAAATCGAAGCATTTGTACTGCCAAAAAAGGTGTTGTCAGACACAAAAATAAAAAAAAAAACACACATCATTGTAAAACCAATAGATTCCATTACTCCGTTAAGAATCTAAAATTTGTAACGCGTGTGGACAACATATAGTTTGCGAAAGAAAATCAAATAAATGGATAGATGGATCAATATATGAAAGCTTCCATATGGTTTATATAATTATTTAATTATTTACAGGCATAATATAAATACATTTATTTATTTTAATGTACCGTACATGTGATTTGTTTGACCATGTTTATTTATTGCTGATTAAATTTGAGAATTATTTTCAAATATTAATATTTTAATCAATAATGGTAAAAATGTTTTTTTTAAATCGTTAAGCAGAATTTCAATTTCAGAAATAAAATGCAAAAGATATCTTTACCTCTTCTCCGGGTAATAACATGATGGACATATGGATATTCATTGTTTCATAAATAATATATTTCGCGGAGTAATTTATAAAATACCAAAAGGTAGATAATATAAAAGTTTGCAGGAGACGATGCAAATATATTAAAAAAGTCCATGATATTATTAAAAATAGATTAGCTGTGAATGAATTGACCGCTGACTCCAAAAACCGCACACTTTGATGAGATACAGAACAAAACCGCACGCTTTTGGTAGGTTAAAACCGCACAGTTTTAAAAATTTTTGTATCCATAAACCACACGGTTATTATTTTGACCCCAGAAAAGATCGATAAACAAAAAACGCATATGTTTATGTACATTTCATAATTTGAATTATGAATTAAAATGAATAAATTCAATTGACTGCATTTTGTAACCGTGGATGTACAATTTTCAATATAACATCGCCAAACCACATTTCCACTAATATTGACACTAGATTTTCGGTATTTAAAATTGTCAAGTAATAAGCACTTGTTTATTACTGCACCCTTTGTTACTTTCAATTATTTAAAAATCCATTATGAAAATTTAAGATATTAACTTATTTTTAACTAAATTATAGACGTAGATACACTAACCGAATCAAGACCGATTAATAACGAGTGACAACTAAATTTTATGACTGTTTGAAATTAAAATATTTACGAAATTGCATAAAATAGCGATTTATTCTCAAACGATTTTTAATATTTGTTATAATTCAAAAAGTATAAGTCGCAGATTTTTGAAATTTCTACCAGCTGTTAAGATTGGTATTTCCTTTATGTCATATTTTTTTTCAAAATACAATATTGATTTTTTTAGCCACTTATAGGCATTTAAAATATTCGATTTTTTTACATTTTATTTCTATAATCGGTGATAAAAAAAATTTGGCTCGTACAAAAAACTTGAAAATTTAATAAAAAATTCCACAGAAGTAGTTCTTAATGTCATTCAAAAATTATTAAAATCCATAGGCACAATTTTTTTTTTATAAGCGTTTGAACAGCGAATAGTGACATAGAATTACATGTAAAATATAATATAATGTATAATATTCTAGACTGACAAATGATATCGGTTTTTTAGAATGCTCTAACTCAAAAACCAAAAATCGCAAGAACTTGAAATATTCACCAAATCTTTATATTGACGTTCTCTATACATGGTTAAGTTTTCAAAGTATTTTGACTTATTTATAGACAATAGAAAAAAAAAAATTTTACTAAAATCAAAAATTTAAATTATCTATAAATAGCTCAATAAAAGTCAAAATGTTTTGAAAATTTAACTGCGGTGTATAGAGAACGCTAATCTTAACATTTAGTGAAAATTTCAAGTATTTACATCGATTGGTTTTTGAGTATAGCAAAATAAAAAATTTGATTTTGTCGAAAACTGGTTTTGCGTAAAAACTCCCTTTTATCCCTTATTTTTTCAGGGTTTTTCCCGTCGTATTTAAAAAATATTGAATATTTTTCACTTTTGACCGCCCAAATTACAAACTAGATTCATTTCCCTTTCAGAAAAGTTGCTACGTAAGCAAATCGAAGCATTTGTACTGCCAAAAAAGGTGTTGTCAGACACAAAAATAAAAAAAAAACACACATCATTGTAAAACCAATAGATTCCATTACTCCGTTAAGAATCTAAAATTTGTAACGCGTGTGGACAACATATAGTTTGCGAAAGAAAATCAAATAAATGGATAGATGGATCAATATATGAAAGCTTCCATATGGTTTATATAATTATTTAATTATTTACAGGCATAATATAAATACATTTATTTATTTTAATGTACCGTACATGTGATTTGTTTGACCATGTTTATTTATTGCTGATTAAATTTGAGAATTATTTTCAAATATTAATATTTTAATCAATAATGGTAAAAATGTTTTTTTAAATCGTTAAGCAGAATTTCAATTTTCAGAAATAAAATGCAAAAGATATCTTTACCTCTTCTCCGGGTAATAACATGATGGACATATGGATAGTCATTGTTTCATAAATAATATATTTCGCGGAGTAATTTATAAAATACCAAAAGGTAGATAATATAAAAGTTTGCAGGAGACGATGCAAATATATTAAAAAAGTCCATGATATTATTAAAAATAGATTAGCTGTGAATGAATTGACCGCTGACTCCAAAAACCGCACACTTATGATGAGATACAGAACAAAACCGCACGCTTTTGGTAGGTTAAAACCGCACAGTTTTAAAAATTTTTGTATCCATAAACCACAGGGTTATTATTTTGACCCCAGAAAAGATCGATAAACAAAAAACGCATATGTTTATGTACATTTCATGATTTGAATTATGAATTAAAATGAATAAATTCAATTGACTGCATTTTGTAACCTTGGATGTACAATTTTCAATATAACATCGCCAAACCACATTTCCACTAATATTGACACTAGATTTTCGGTATTTAAAATTGTCAAGTAATAAGCACTTGTTTATTACTGCACCCTTTGTTACTTTCAATTATTTAAAAATCCATTATGAAAATTTAAGATATTAACTTATTTTTAACTAAATTATAGACGTAGATACACTAACCGAATCAAGACCGATTAATAACGAGTGACAACTAAATTTTATGACTGTTTGAAATTAAAATATTTACGAAATTGCATAAAATAGCGATTTATTCTCAAACGATTTTTAATATTTGTTATAATTCAAAAAGTATAAGTCGCAGATTTTTGAAATTTCTACCAGCTGTTAAGATTGGTATTTCCTTAATGTCATATTTTTTTTCAAAATACAATATTGATTTTTTTAGCCACTTATAGGCATTTAAAATATTCGATTTTTTTACATTTTATTTCTATAATCGGTGATAAAAAAAATTTGGCTCGTACAAAAAACTTGAAAATTTAATAAAAAATTCCACAGAAGTAGTTCTTAATGTCATTCAAAAATTATTAAAATCCATAGGCACAATTTTTTTTTTATAAGCGTTTGAACAGCGAATATTGACATAGAATTACATGTAAAATATAATATAATGTATAATATTCTAGACTGACAAATGATATCGGTTTTTTAGAATGCTCTAACTCAAAAACCAAAAATCGCAACAACTTGAAATATTCACCAAATCTTTATATTGACGTTCTCTATACATGGTTAAGTTTTCAAAGTATTTTGACTTATTTATAGACAATAGAAAAAAAAAAATTTTACTAAAATCAAAAATTTAAATTATCTATAAATAGCTCAATAAAAGTCAAAATGTTTTGAAAATTTAACTGCGGTGTATAGAGAACGCTAATCTTAACATTTAGTGAAAATTTCAAGTATTTACATCGATTGGTTTTTGAGTATAGCAAAATAAAAAATTTGATTTTGTCGAAAACTGGTTTTGCGTAAAAACTCCCTTTTATCCCTTATTTTTTCAGGGTTTTTCCCGTCGCATTTAAAAAATATTGAATATTTTTCACTTTTGACCGCCCAAATTACAAACTAGATTCATTTCCCTTTCAGAAAAGTTGCTACGTAAGCAAATCGAAGCATTTGTACTGCCAAAAAAGGTGTTGTCAGACACAAAAATAAAAAAAAAACACACATCATTGTAAAACCAATAGATTCCATTACTCCGTTAAGAATCTAAAATTTGTAACGCGTGTGGACAACATATAGTTTGCGAAAGAAAATCAAATAAATGGATAGATGGATCAATATATGAAAGCTTCCATATAGTTTATATAATTATTTAATTATTTACAGGCATAATATAAATACATTTATTTATTTTAATGTACCGTACATGTGATTTGTTTGACCATGTTTATTTATTGCTGATTAAATTTGAGAATTATTTTCAAATATTAATATTTTAATCAATAATGGTAAAAATGTTTTTTTAAATCGTTAAGCAGAATTTCAATTTTCAGAAATAAAATGCAAAAGATATCTTTACCTCTTCTCCGGGTAATAACATGATGGACATATGGATAGTCATTGTTTCATAAATAATATATTTCGCGGAGTAATTTATAAAATACCAAAAGGTAGATAATATAAAAGTTTGCAGGAGACGATGCAAATATATTAAAAAAGTCCATGATATTATTAAAAATAGATTAGCTGTGAATGAATTGACCGCTGACTCCAAAAACCGCACACTTTTGATGAGATACAGAACAAAACCGCACGCTTTTGGTAGGTTAAAACCGCACAGTTTTAAAAATTTTTGTATCCATAAACCACACGGTTATTATTTTGACCCCAGAAAAGATCGATAAACAAAAAACGCATATGTTTATGTACATTTCATAATTTGAATTATGAATTAAAATGAATAAATTCAATTGACTGCATTTTGTAACCGTGGATGTACAATTTTCAATATAACATCGCCAAACCACATTTCCACTAATATTGACACTAGATTTTCGGTATTTAAAATTGTCAAGTAATAAGCACTTGTTTATTACTGCACCCTTTGTTACTTTCAATTATTTAAAAATCCATTATAAAAATTTAAGATATTAACTTATTTTTAACTAAATTATAGACGTAGATACACTAACCGAATCAAGACCGATTAATAACGAGTGACAACTAAATTTTATGACTGTTTGAAATTAAAATATTTACGAAATTGCATAAAATAGCGATTTATTCTCAAACGGTTTTTAATATTTGTTATAATTCAAAAAGTATAAGTCGCAGATTTTTGAAATTTCTACCAGCTGTTAAGATTGGTATTTCCTTTATGTCATATTTTTTTTCAAAATACAATATTGATTTTTTTAGCCACTTATAGGCATTTAAAATATTCGATTTTTTTACATTTTATTTCTATAATCGGTGATAAAAAAAATTTGGCTCGTACAAAAAACTTGAAAATTTAATAAAAAATTCCACAGAAGTAGTTCTTAATGTCATTCAAAAATTATTAAAATCCATAGGCACAATTTTTTTTTTATAAGCGTTTGAACAGCGAATATTGACATAGAATTACATGTAAAATATAATATAATGTATAATATTCTAGACTGACAAATGATATCGGTTTTTTAGAATGCTCTAACTCAAAAACCAAAAATCGCAACAACTTGAAATATTCACCAAATCTTTATATTGACGTTCTCTATACATGGTTAAGTTTTCAAAGTATTTTGACTTATTTATAGACAATAGAAAAAAAAAAATTTTACTAAAATCAAAAATTTAAATTATCTATAAATAGCTCAATAAAAGTCAAAATGTTTTGAAAATTTAACTGCGGTGTATAGAGAACGCTAATCTTAACATTTAGTGAAAATTTCAAGTATTTACATCGATTGGTTTTTGAGTATAGCAAAATAAAAAATTTGATTTTGTCGAAAACTGGTTTTGCGTAAAAACTCCCTTTTATCCCTTATTTTTTCAGGGTTTTTCCCGTCGCATTTAAAAAATATTGAATATTTTTCACTTTTGAGCGCCCAAATTACAAACTAGATTCATTTTCCTTTCAGAAAAGTTGCTACGTAAGCAAATCGAAGCATTTGTACTGCCAAAAAAGGTGTTGTCAGACACAAAAATAAAAAAAAAACACACATCATTGTAAAACCAATAGATTCCATTACTCCGTACTACTGATCATTACAAGTTGGTCCTATTGAATTTACATATATGACTACTTGCGTGAATTCTTGTAATCTAAGCATTATATTTAGTAATTGATCGCCTGTATATGGTTCTGTCATTAAGTTATTAGCATCCATTATATGTTCATTAAAACAAGGTAGTTCAATAATACTTCCTAATTCTCGTATTCCTAATTCTATATGGTTTTCACCTCCTAAAAACTCTCGCAATTTTCTCATGAATTCCTTCGCTCTTTCCATGATAATAATGATCCTATCTATGTATATATATATATATTTTTTTTTTTTTTATGTTTTGTTTGGAATTTCTTCGTTACAGTTCCACCTGCAATAATTAATACTTAAATTTATTCAATTTTTTATTTTTTTTTTTTTATTTATTTTTTTTTTTTTTCATTTATTTATTTATTTATTAATTATTTATTTATATGTTATCATTGTAATACTTTTTTACATTATTTTTATGTACTGTTACTCCCCTTCTTCCTCTTTGTATTACTATATTTTCTTCTCCTAATATCTCTATTACTTCAAATGGTCCTGTCCATAATGAATTAAACTAATTTTTACTTGCATTATCTTTTAACAACACTAAATCTTTTACATGTATCTCAATTGCATTTTCATTTTTATCATACCCTTCTTTAGATTTCATTTTACTTTTTATTAATTTATCCCTCGCAATTTTATGTGACTCTTGTAAATTTTGTTTTAAATCATACAAATAATTATCGTAATTATATCTCGGTTCTGGTTCAGATTTTAATTTAACTGGTATTTCTAACGTCCTACCGTATACTAATGCATATGGTTGAAAATTAGTAGATGAATGTTCAGTTGAGTTATATACAAAAAATGCGTATGGTAATAAATGATCCCAATTGCTAAGATTTTTGTCTACATAATGTCGTAAATATTCGGCTAAAGTTCGGTGTGATCTTTCTAAACTTCCATTCGTTTGCGGATGAAAAGGACTTGTATTCACTTTATTTATTTTTAACAATTTACATACTTCACTAAAACTTAACTAGTTGATCTAATATTTCGGTTATGTTCGGAAGTGGATGAAATTCATTTAATGTTACTTCATTTAATGCTCTAAAATCTACAACAATTTTAAATTTCTGTTTCCCACTAGCATCTGGTTTTTTAGCTACTAATAATAATGGTGCATTCCAAGGACTCGTAGATTGTTCAATAATATCATCATTTTCCATTTTACGAATTTGTGAAGCTATTTCCTCTTGTTGTGAATGAGGTAATCTATACGGTCGTTTATATATAGGCGGTTGGTTTTCTTTTAATTTTATTTCATGTTTAGCGGCGTTGGTAAAAGTTAATTTATCCCCCTCTAAATGAAATACATGAGAATATTGTTCACATAATTCAAATATAGATTGTTTTTCTTCGTTATTCATATATTCGCTCCTAATTAAATTTTTTATTCGTTCTATTCGCGTTGACGGTTCATTTTTATTTATCGTATCTATTTTGAACAATTTATAATCTGAAGATTCGTCATATAATATTTTATTTAAATCATTTAATCTTATCTTTTGCATGCATTCCGATATATTTAATATGCTAACTATTATTTTACCGTTTTTTACTTTTCCTATCACATTGCTACAAAATACGTCTTTAATTATTTCTTGTTTATGTATAATTATATTTTGATCTTCGACCTTAGGTTCGGCTATCGGTAATTCTACAATAGTTTAATAAGTATATATTAATACGCATATTCCCGAGTCATACGAGGATAAAAATGTTATACTTCCAAATTATATAAATAACTATTGCACACATAATTGTAATGTAAAGCTAAGCCACGATCATAAGTACCAAATCATTGTAATACATATCCTTATATTTCATCACACGACCATGAACAAATTGTGAAATGGACACAGAGAAGACGCCACGTGCGAATTACAAATCACGAACAACCGCAAACAACGTCATCATTCGAATTTGACGATCAAGGCCAAGGGCAACCAGGTGGCGAAAACAAAACAATTAACTCACAAAAACAAAATCAAACAGAGTATATAAAGGCTCCGTTTCACCACCAACATCAGACGTGTCTAGCTATCAGTGCAAGCCCTTCCGAGTTTTGTCTTCGATATTGTTATCGCGAATACTTTAATAATTAATAACTGTATGTTCTGTATAAGCCATTTACTTAATTTTATTAAAGAGTTTTGCAAAGTGTTAAATGATTTAAAGTCGCTTCATTCCATCCCGAAACATTCATCATTACGATAGGTATCTGTTTTCATTGTGTACCACGTAACAGTGGCGCAGTCGGTAGGATTTCATATCGGTAGGGTACCACGTGACAGTGGCGCAGTTGGTATCACGCAGTCGAAACCACGTAACAGTGGCACAGTCGGTATTCCGAACATCGTTCACTGGAATCTTGAGTCAATTTCATTAAAGAAAAATTGATCACTTTTCTTTGAGAAATCAACACTCAACTTCAATTAACAATCAACTTCCATCAACACTTACTTACATCCTTAAAATATGACAACTCCACGAGTCATCTTGGCGTAAGCATACGATTATAATTATAAAATATAACAAATCAAGACTGTGTATCTTATACAATTATTATTATACAATAATTGAATAATCTAATGCCGTGATAATTATCATGGTTTATGATAACAACCACGGCGTTTTACTACAAACAGTACAAACTACAATCTACAACATTATATTATAATCAATCTCTGTCACTGATTGACTGATACATATTTCATAAGAAAATTGATTCACTTAATGATAAGAACGATATTTGATACAAGACCGAAATGACTGATATAACCGAATCATTTGACCGAATCACTTGACTGATTCGATTCAAATGATTCGAATCATTCAAACGACCGAAAATTCCCATCTCTAGAATGTTGGCTATTACTCGTATTTATAGCTTGACGATGTTTAGATTGTTGATAACATAAGTTTAGTTGTAATCACGGCTTTACATAGGATGGTTGCAGCACGGTGTATTAAATTCTACATAATGTTTATGTGTTACAAATGTTCTCCAAAAACCAGCTGATTTTACCTACGATTCTGTAGCGCCATCTATAAGTTTACTTTTAAAACTTAATAGTATAGTTACTATAGTTATTCTATGGTATAGATTACAGCTTTAGCCATGATTATAATACCGCCAAAATAAAAATATTACTTAGGTATTTACTATTTACACGTGAATTGACAATTTAAAGTGACCTTAATAATTTATCCAAAATGAAAGTTAAATATACCTCACAAGTAAGAATTTAGAAATGTTTACTTTAATTAGTAAACCATTTTGCTACCAAATAAATGGATACTATTGAATATATTTTAATATTGATACATAATATTATCATTTTTGTTAGTTATTATATAAATCCACTGGGAGCGCCCTAAGTTCCTAGGTATTTAGTGGAGAATATTCATGCATCATTATTCCTTCTTTCGTTACGCAACCATCCTATTTAAAGCCGTGGTAGTAATCATAGATTATAGGTACATATATCTATGAACTGTGGTCATAATCACGATTAAATATATTTATAGTAATATACTATATATAATAGTCGGTGGTTGTAATAAATTGGGAAATACAAACTTTGAGATACTATATTAAATCGTGGGTAGATTTAAAAATAAAAATAATAATAATACGAGCAATGGAGGGGCTTCGGCTTCGGTTAGCCCCCCCCCCCTCACGTACGCCACTGGGTATTGATGAAAAAATACATTTTATTTAAATGCTGATACAATAGTTGACAGTAGAATGAAGGAACAAATTATCAATTGCATTGTATATGTTACCAGCAATGTGTTGAATATAGTCATTGTATAAAATACCTTGTAATATTTGGCAATGAATTAAATTTTAATGTTATTTTAAATAATATCAATATATATATATACACACAGGATGTATCAAACAGTACTGATATATGGAATAACTTTTTTGGTATTTAATATTTTTTTTTTTTTTTTATTTTTGTATTATTAGTAGACGCTTGCGCTACATGTTTTTTTTTTTTATATAAAAAAATTTTTTTGTCTTTTTTAGCTCTGAAAATAAAAATTTAAAATTTGATGAAAAATGTATTTGAAAAATTTAAAATAGCCAATTATAAACCCAATTTTTAGAAAAATTTTGATGGTTCAAATATTTATAAAAGTGTTGCCGTTAATTTTCTACAAATTATTTAGTTTTTGGAAATATGAATAATTTTTTCCTTTATCATACCAAAATAATTAACAATCATCAGTCATCACCAGGGCTCGTAAGTTCATGCACTAAAAAATGCATAAATAAGCATGCATCCATGCCCTAAAAATTAGTAAAATATGCACTAAAAAGTTCGAAAATATGCATTTATATGCCCTAAAATTATTAAATTATGCACTGAAAATATGCATTATGTAAAAAACCATGAGCAAATTTTAAAATAATAAGAATATATCCATTAATTTTAAAAGTGTTTTATTAATTTTAATTTTTATACATTTAATAAGTAAAATAAAAAAAAAAATGAATAGGTACTTGTGAAGTTCATGATAATATGTCTTTGTTATCTAATTTTTGTACACATTATTCAGCACCTACAATGAAAAAATTTGGAATTTAATATTAGGTATTTCATTTTGAGATATATTAGTAAAATATTTATAAAAATTATATTTACTTAAGAAATTACACTGTATTATTAGCGTTTTTTTTATGTTTTCCAACTTAAAAGATCGGCGATTGTCTACCAATAAGTTTTTGAGCATAAAAAAAGATCTTTCTACATCTGCTGAAGTTAGGGGTGCATATTTGAAGTACAATAAATCGTTTGCAGTCATATCATCAGGTAGATCTAAATTTGCAATATTGTCTTCTTCGCCACTCAAAACTTTGGAAATTTTACAAATTATATTGTACCCGATATTTTTGTCCAAAACATATTTTAGTTTTTTTTTAATTTCAATTTCGTGATGTCCTTTTAATTTTGTAAATGTGTCTTGTATTTCTTCGACTATTTTAAGTCCTTCACTTAATAGAATGCTTTGTTCTTGTAGACGCATGATCGCTATTGGTAAGCAATCAAAGTTTGATTTGATATAAATCAAGTTAGCCTACAATAACATTGTTTCCGCGGTACTAAGTAAAACGCATATAATCTAAACAGGTATGTAGTATGTACTATCTAGGATTCTAGGTAGTCACTGGAGAATAATAATAAATAGAAATACTATCATTTTGTAAACAGGAAAATAAATAAGAAACAAGAAACATTTCAAATATTTGTCTAAAAAATGTTTTCATGAAATAATATGCGCAAACAATTCTAAAAAATCGACTATATGCCAAATATGCCTTAACACCAAAAACATGCAAAAACATGCACTATTCAACTTTATATTATTGTTACTAATGTTATGAAACAGATTTGTATCTCAGTTAGCATGTTTTCCTGTGCGGATGCATGAACTTACGAGCCCTGGTCATCACTGTTACTAGTATTAATGACTATTATCGATTTTTCATATGTTTTCAGATGATACACAGCGTGACCGATTCAGTTATCAATCTTATAAGCTTTTGATCGCCAATAGTAAAAAAAAACTTTTATGTTACTACGTTTAAAGTGGTTTAATAGAATTAATAACAATAATAAAATAATAAAATAAAATAACATACATGCATCAACAATATTTACGATAAAAATTATTTAATTTATATTTATTAACAATAAAATTTTACAATAAAAATCTTATCAAATACTTTTTAAAATTGTTTTTTTTTATGACTTCAGATACCTCTCAATCTCTCATTTATAGTTATAATTAATTGTTTTATAAACCTAAAACAAAATGTCTTGTGTAGACTAACTAATGGACATTAATTTAATAATAATTTATCTAAGGTAATGAACACATTAGTTATCAATAGTTTTGTTACGGACATGTATGATTAAGGGCCCAAGGCATTAAGGTCAACAGGGGGTTATAAAGATTAACATGGAGTTACGAATAATAATTAAATCTTAGATGTTACATGAACACATTCCCAAAGTATCATAAATATAAAATTACATGTGAAAGGTTGTAGAATGCAAAAATAGTAAACCCGCCAATTAACAAATAGGGTTGGGCATTCAGCAAAATTGCGTATTAAATTAATTAATTTAAGAATAGCGAAGATACGTGAATATTGCCAAACTAACAAGGCCAACCACTAAGGTTTAAACTATCTAATGCCCATAAATGGAAATATTAAATGCCCAGTCAAACAGAACGCGGGCTGCCCGCATTGTCCGCGGCGGGCTCTGTGTTATCTATAATTGCATCATCGTGGTTAAAAATAGCGCGGGCTACCGCGGTGGACTGCTGTCGACCGCAGCGGGCAGCGGTCTGGTTGTACTATTTTACAGTGAACGCGGCGGTCACAAATTATTCATTCCTATTTTTTCCATCACCATGGCAGATGAAACTGAAAAGTTATTTTAATAAAAAGTAGTAACTTTAATTTGAAGTCAATCTTATTTATTAAATCCTCTACCATCCCTATTGATTCGACGGCACGCAACACAAATTTGGCGCAGTCGGTAGTTCTTTTTGAAGAGAATTTTCAAATTCAATTCACGGAGGCAGTCACTACATAGCTGATCACCGTCGAAGAAGAAAAATTGTACACACTTTCAACTTCGTCAACTCCAGAAAGAAAAGAACCGTGTTGCAGTCAATCAAAAGAAGAGGAAAATGGCGACGAAAAGCAGTAAAGTAACAATGATGTCATCAATAGCTTCACTGTAAGCATTATTTTAATTATTTTAATTAAGTTGACATTTAAAAGGGTGTAGAATTAAGAGAAAATTGTGAAAATAAAAATAATAAGTAAATGAAGTAAAATAAAATAAAAATAAAAATAATAAAATAATTTATTTTTAAATAAAAAAATAAAATTATAAAATTATTGTAAGAATCCGCGACATAAAATAAACCATCTCCCTTGGACTTAGCTAACCCATTGCAATGAAAAGTGAAGAGTGCTATGAGAATAATTGAGAATTATTGTGAATTATTGAGAATATAAAAAAATAAATGAAAAATAAAGAGAATTATAAAGTTACATTGAGTCATTGAAAAATATATGAGATTATTGAGATTATAAGAGTTATTAAATAAGAATATCCGAGAATTATTATATGTGAATTATTATATGAGAATAAAAAAAAAATAAAAAAAGAGAATAAAATATAAATAAGTTATTATATGAGAATAAAAGAGAATAAATAAATGTGAATTATTGAATAAATATATGTGAAATATTGAATTAAAAGAATAATTAGATGAGAATTATTATATTATATTGAGATTTTATGAGTGATACTAGTGAATCAGTAAAATCTCCCTTGGAAGTAGCTACTCCATTGAAAATAGAATTAGAAGAAAATAAAAAGTTATTAAAAGAAACATTAGAGGAAATTGATAAAGAATTAGACTCAAAAGGAAAAATAGGAACTAGAAGTCAAACAGACATAGAGCATATAGAATTAAAATTTGAGAGAAAAAGTAGAGAAATAATGGCAGAATCAAAAGAAATAATAAATAAAATGATCATATCATTAGATGAAGCATTAAAATTAATACCTAAGTGTAAAACAGAAGAGGATATTTTTACGTTCATAAATGCATGCAATTTAGCAGTAAATGCGATAGGTGAAAGACATTTACCATTAGAATTAATAAAATATAAAGACACAAGTAAATGGGTAAATATAAAAAAATATTTAACGGATTCATTCGAATCTCAACGTACAGCATCATCTCTACAAATAGAGTTAAATTCGGTAAAAATGGGTTATAATGAAAGCGTAAATGATTATAATAATAGAGTAGAAAATTTACATTATAAATTGTGTGACGCAAGCACAATTGGAAAACAAAAAAGTGAAATACAAACTATTCGAAATACTTTAAAAGATTTAACTTTATCAGCATATATATCGGGATTAATTAAACCAATAAAATTACTAGTTAAAGCAAGAAATCCAAGCACATTAGAATTAGCAGAACAAATAGCAAAAAATGAAAAGTTAGAATATAAAAATGATAAAGAAATATATGAAAAAACAAATAAATATAAAAATAATAATAATAATTATAATAAAAATAATTACAATCGTTATAACAAACCAAATACATAATCAAATAATAATAACAGAATGTTAGGAGGAAATAATAATAATAATACTAATTATAATAAAAATATTAAACATTGTTTTATATGTAATAGAACAAATCATTTAGCAAATGCGTATAGAAATAAACCAAAATCAAATAATCAATATAATAATAAACCACCAAATCAAAATAATTTAACGCGACAAATAACTAACTATAATACAAGAATAAAACATTGTAATTTCTGTAATAAAAACGGGTACATAGAAAGTGAATGTTATACAAAACAAAATAGAGATAAACGTAATAATAATAATAATAATAATAATAATAATCAAAATTCGGGAAACGAGTCAGGATCGAACGTAGTTCGCGGACCACGTTCAATAAACCATATAATTACCGCGGATCCTATGGAAATTGCTTCCACATCATCTCAAACATAGAAAATAAATACGTAGAATGTAAATCAATTGCTAGTAAAACTAATACTTTGAAACTATTGGCAGATACTGGATGTGATATAAGCATAATAAAAATAAATTGTTTAAAAGGAGAATTAATAGTAGACGAAACTCAAAAATTAATATTAAAAGGCATAAATGATCAATTAGTAGAAACTGTAGGTAAAATAACAATTCCAATTCAAATAAATAATAAAACTTTTCAAGTAGATTTTAATGTAGTATATCCAAACTTTCCTACATTGCAGGATGGTATTTTAGGTTATCAATTTTTAAAGAAAAATGGAGGGTCCATAAACGCATATAATGATACTTTAGTATTAGATAATGAAATTACGGATAATAAAATAAATGTAGAAAATGAAATATTATTAAAACCAAGAACAGAAACAGTAATAGAATTACCAATAGCAGACCCAAGTGTAGAAAATAAAAATATTATAATATATAAACAAGAGGTGATAGAAAATGTATATAGTAGTAACGTAATAGGAAAAGTAAAAAATGGGAAAATTGTAGTAACAATTTTAAATATAACTGAAGAAGATAAAAATATAAATATAAATGATTTAAATAAAATAAAATATGATAATGAAAAAGATTATGGATTATTTAAAATAAATAATAATAACGAAAAATATAACTCGAATAAAATAAATCGAATAAATAAAATAAAAAGTTTAATACGTAGTGATCATATGAATGAAGAAGAGAAACAATCAATAATTGAAATTTGCGAACAATATTCTGACATATTTCATTTAGAAGGGGATCATTTAACTTTTACCAATGCAGCAGAACATAATATTAAAATAAATGAAAATCAAACACCGATTTATAAAAGACCATATAGATTACCTTATTCACAACAAGATGAAATAAATTCACAAATTCGAAAAATGTTAGATGACGATATTATAGAACAATCTATGAGTCCTTGGAATGCACCATTACTATTAGTTAAAAAGAAATCAGACGCAAGTGGTAAACAAAAATTCAGAGTAGTTATCGATTTTAGAGCTTTTAATGAAGTAACTTTAAATGAATTTCATCCTTTACCAAATATTACGGAAATATTAGATCAATTAGGACAATGTCAATTGTTTAGTGTAATTGATTTAGCGTCAGGATTTTATCAAATTCCATTATCAGAAACATCTA
>JASXSY010002975.1:0-17007 GCA_034509805.1 Sipha maydis
CGTCGAAAGTAATTGGCCCGTATAAAATTGTCCATTGTGTGTTTCACTAAGTTACTTATATGTTATTACGTTACGATATTAAAGATTTGCATGGAAGTTATTATAAAATAAAGTTTTCATGTATACGTTACACGAAGTAAGTAGGTATTTCGTATATTCTACCAACATAATTAGATAATATTGCCTTGTTATAAAATAGGAACCACGGCCAGCGTGGTTTATATTCGTTAACCGTTTTTAACGAAAAGAGAAATGGAATAACTAATGATGCAACTCGGTTTCAGTCACATTCAATGACGGCTCATATAATATGTTAAAACGCAAGGTTATTTAATTATTAATTACACTCGACACGCTTCCGCAACACTTGTAGCTTTTACATTTTGATCCTAAAACACTATAGGTTACCGATTCGATAAAAATGTTTCTTTACTGTGACTATTTTCAGAAGTATTAAACAATAATATCATTTGTAAGTACTGAAGTTTAAACGATACGTTTAGATAATTTTTACAACGTTCTCGAATTGAAATCTAGAATACTGAAATATCGGTAGTATAATGACTTAATTTAGATAACTTATTTACTATCTTCCAAAAAATATACGTACAGATTAATTATTTTTAATTTATTTATGAAGTTTTTTTTCTTATATGAATTTTTGAAAAATACATTATGATGTTAAAAGTAAAAATAAATGTAAACATACATATATTTTTAACTTACATGATATTGCATGCATCATCATAAGAAAATTAAAAATACTTTAATGGTAAACCAGGATTTCAGCAGATACCTAAGCATGTTTTCAAGGGGTTAAGTAAGTTTTGAAGATAATCGATATGTACAAACCATTTTTTTAAATAACATTAGTGACATAAAAAACGATCAATATCATTACACAATTTGAACTTGACTTTATTGAATCACAAAATGTATGTTTTAAATATTGTAGTAGTTTGCATATAGGTATTTTAGTTTATCCATCAAAACAATATAATTTATTATCAATAGCTTTCATTAATTCGTTATAATCAGTGGCGTATATTCAATCTTACTTTGGGGGGGGGGGGGAGGAGGGGTTAACAAAAATAACCAACACAAAAACCTTCCTTTTAAAACTACCCATTTTCCTTGCAAATAAACAGATATAAATATTAATAGGTAAAATAATAAAAGTTATAATCAATTCAAAGCATAACGATGAAACTACGAATATATTACACGTCATTAATAATATCACAATTTTCTTATTTTTTTAGCCCTGGGGGGATTTGAACCCCCTTCCCTTCATCTAGTATGTACACCACTGATTATAATTCAAGTAGAAACATCAATTTTAAAAATCAATTGAGGTACTTCAAACTTGGTGATATATATTTTTTTTTACTATACTTTTTTTTAGGCTATACTTTATGTATTAAATATTAATTATAAATATGTATTTTAATGTTTAATGTCGTGGGATATGCATTTATTATTGTTTTATAAAAAAAAAAAAAAAAATTGTTTCGATAAACAAATGTACTCGTATTAAAAGTAATATAATGATATTATATAATTTATACTGTTTTCAGTTTTTAATTATTTCCGTCAAATTTATTTTTTCTTTAATTTTGTTTTCTTCGAAAGTTGCAAATTTCAAGTTAGCATTTCTTTTATTTTTATTGTTTTTGTTGATTAATTTTTCGATAAGATAATAGACTCTAGAACAGGTTCATGTGATGGCCCGACAGTTTTATTAGTCTAATGTTGATTGACTTCAGTTAAAAACTAAATTCATGTATGGTTTGATAATATTTTAAGAAATTTGTATGCCTTATAGTGTGATAATCCTTTATTCTGGTAAAAAAAGAAGTATCGAAAAGCAAATCGTGATACATCGAATAAGTAAAATTTTTCTAAGCAGTTACTCTTTCAATGAACTTAGAGATAGCCATTTAATCCTTTGAAGGCTTCTCTCTAGTGAGGACTTTGAAGCATCGTCTAATTTTATCAAATTTATGATTTCGGTTATACATTTTAATTGAAAGATGTTATTCTACTCATATCCGTAAACAAATATTCAAACACAACATTCATTTTTTTCGATTTATCATCAGTTAATAATACAATTATTATAGTTATAAATATATGTTTTTAGTTTCACCTAGTGGTTAGTATTTTAGTATCTCATTTAAATTTCAAAACATTACATTATTTTGTATTTGTTAATTATTAAAATATGATATCTAGTCGTAAATATTATTCATGTAAGAGTTGTTGGTACTCTATAGCTCAATACATAGATGATAGTAATAATAATAATAATAATAGACTATTATTATTATTATTATTATTACTATCATCTACATAACACTAAGTGTTAACGCAATCGTTGGACCCTGAAATGTGGTCATCAGCATTCCAATCTTCTCTACGTTTTCGTCGGATAACCACATGGTTTATTAATAATTCTCAAAGGTTTCCGACAGTTGCCCCGAGCTGACATTCCTTTAATGATAATGTTCTTACAGACATTAAAAGCTTAAATTCCACTCTCGAAATATCTTTATAAATTAATCGCTCAACAGTGACACATAGCCATAGTGTATATATATTATGTTCGAACGTACCGCGGTCTGTGTTGAATGATGATATATAAAGTTTATATTTTTAGAATTTTTATAATACAATATTGTGGTGCAATAAGTAAAAAAAATAAAATAAAACGATATTTATCAGATTCACGATAGATCCCATAAGGTTCCCAAAAGATCTAAACATGTATGCACATACGAAATTCCGTATGTTCAGTGGTGCGTATTCGTTTATGGTACATACCATACGTTTAGGTGAATATTATATAAATGTGTTCGTACCGTGAAGCGATTTTTCGTTGTTAACAGAAGTGTATCGGAGGACTTTGTCGAGGTTTCAATGAAACACAAGGAGCATTCTTTATCGTGGTACTCTCGGAATGATCTCGAATGCTTTCCTTTTCCACCCGTGGTTAAAAATTAGTGTCAGTTTTGTGGTTGATGATCGATTTTTTGGGATTTCTGACAAAATATTGTTGAAGCATTGTTCGAAAAATAAATAGTTATTATTCTAATATTGTCTGCGATGAAACTAAAAAAAAAAAAAAAAAACCGTTTATTTTTGTAGAATATTAACCCAACGTCATGCATCGTATTTGATTATTTTCATTTCTCTACGACAGATGATAAGCGTATTATATATAATACTGAAAATTATAGACGTATATATAATAATAAAACTGATTTTCGTCTGAAATAGGTTAAACTTTTAATATCCTAAAGTATGCAAATAAATACATCTAGGTAGATAAGTAAATTATATTAATATACTTTTATATTTTATCATACTGTAACAGATTACTATTTGGAAAAAAAAAACCGAAGATTTCAAGTGCCTATAAACAATACAAATTTAATTCAAATAATTTCAAAACTATAAAAAAATGGTTTAGGTTAGGTTAGAATTAGATATTTGGACAAATAATATCCGATTTTGTCATTTCATTTTCTTACGATTTTGAAACTATTTTGCGACTTTCTAGTATTTGTTTTAACGCAATTAAGCTCAATTTTTATTTAATTTAACAATAAGAAATATGTTTTTTAAAATTTTTAAGTAAATATCTTTAGGGCTTTTTTATATTAATTATTAAGACATTTTATGAAAAAAAAAAACTAAATGAAATTACATTTTCAAATATCTATAAACAACTTAAAACATCTTTTGAAAATGTTACCATCTATAAATAACAATAACATTATTATTCAGTGAATATTTCAAGTATCTACATCATTATTTTTTATGTTACGATGGAAAAACTTGTATACCATAAACATTACCATTTTATTGTAATTTTTGATAGGTTTTTTGCACTTATTAAGATAACTTCTTTACAAATCGTATACATCAACAAACATACTCGTACAAAAAAAACACACACAAATCATTATTAAATTAGTAGTACGTATTGTTATTACAGCATATGTTTATATGTTTTTTACTATAACTTTCACTCAATCTACTATAGTATAGACGTACAAAATAAATTAGAAAGAGATATCACGTAGATAACCGTCGACATTTAAAGGAGTTCAAACATTAGTGGCTACGGTTTCATCAATATTCTTTCGTTTTTTCGTCTTAAAAAATATTGATTTATAAGGTATAAATAAATCACACCTATCCTGCAAGTATTTGTTAGAAAATTTCTGTGGTTAAATAAGATACAACGTATCGATCACTGTATCAAATTATAATTTTCATTACATTCATTAAATTTATATATATTTAATTGCAAATGTTTTTTAAATTTAAATACTATATATTCGGCAATATTGTAATCGAAAACGGTGGAAAGCAAGCAATTTCTATGAATACAGCGTCGAACTACTAAAATTGAGTGAATTGTGGATTTATTATAGTTAAAGGTTGGAAATTGAGAAAGCAGAGTTTTATAAATATAACCCTCAATATATAAAAACCAGATGTTAATGGTTTCGCGTGTTTTCATTTGAACGATCATTGTCTTTACGTATTCTTGCATACACACAATACACACACACACATATATATATATATATATATATATATATATATATATATATATATATATATAATAGACTTATATAAATACAATGAATTCCACCCAATGACGTCAGAATGAATAACGTAATACCATTGATTATAAATACTAGTATTTATAATCAATGGTAATACATATTTGGGCTATTTTAGGCGTTTGAACACAACATTTCACTTATGTCCGAAAAGTAAAACTCCTTTATAATTTCATCAAGCTGTGGTATCATATTCGTAACATATCTGCGTTGTTATGTGTGAGATATATGTATATCTCACATATAACAATATACATATGTATATTTGTATATCTTTATGAGTGATCCTGATAAATTATTTCCAACAATAATCGAAAAAGTACTTATTTATACTTTTCTGTTTCACATTAGCTCAAAATTAGAACACTGTAGATTGCTATATACAATTAGTTTTTTCTTTAAAGTCTTAATGCTTATCATTCACACTAGAGCTGTACATTTTCTGTTTTTTGACGACGATCAAATTAGTTATTTTTATTTTTAAATACTTTAAACCGTTTAAGTGTGTCACTGCAAAACCTGAAAAGTCAATTTGTTTAATTTTAATCCATTTATTTTTGTTAACAATTTTATTTGTGCACGTGTGAAGAACGTTTTTACACCTATTTTTACAGTAACCTCTGCTCTTTCACTCCAACTTGGTACCAAAAGTTTTGTTATGTGTATATTTTCTTTTTTTCTTTTGCACTCGTATGTATTGTTTTCTTTAGGCATATCGCGATTATTTTGTAAAGAATACGTGGTATAATGTTTTTTGTTGTTTTTATATTTTTTCTCAGTGAAATAGAAAGGGAGCGATAAAAATTACTTCAACGTAGATTTCTCTGGCTTTAAACAAGGTTATTAGACGGTTATCCGACGACTCACACGTTCATTGTTCAATGAACATGTTATACAAAACACAGCACGTCCACTTATCGATTAATTCGAGCGGATTCTACTCGGCTGGAGGACCGGGAAAACTTTCTAGATTTTACGGTCTATATACATTTGTCCATATATATATGAACATATTCTGCACCAAACACGCACGTTCACCAACATTCATACATACACACATATATTCACCGGCGATTGTGTTGTTTAGGTGTACGAATGCACAAGGAATCTCTACGTTTAATCATAATAAACGCTCTGGCAGCCGAGGGTACATTATAGTCCTCGTATTGCGCATTCTGCAACACCCGCAGAGTGGTTCCCGTCTCGTGACTATAAAATTTAACTATCTCACGTACGCAATTTAATTGAAACATCTATAAAACTCGAACGTCATAGTGTCTCTGAGGATCGTTCAATTGAATTAAAATGTCCGGAGCGGTAAAAAATAAACAAAAGATAGGAAAGAAAAAAAAAAAAGAATAAACCAAAAAAGAGAAAAAACGACGGGGGGGAAAAATCTAAAAATCATTTCCTCCTTAACCTTCCATGTATATAATATGTGCTCCCATTGAATTATTAATGTTAGTTTCGCTATGTAGTGCCGTGCGTATAGTGCGAGGAGTGGGTTTTTATCACGTGCCCCAGAGCCTCTTTTAGCGAAGCCATTTTATTATCATCAGCTCCTCTCGCACCGCACGTTGAGAGGTAGTATTTTATGGCCGCAAAGGTTGTGTCCCTGCCTGCAAATGAATAATAAGTGAGATAGTACCGTTTCACCCGTTAAAATATTGCAAATATGTGTTTTCCTACAGCGGCCAACCGCTGCTAATTGATTTTGGTATCTTAAAATGACAACAGTATTCCATCGCGTGGTGTCTCCTTTCCCAAAATCTGTGGACATCATCAAGCACACAAATCATTTTACGCGTTTGGTTTCGATATCGACCGTAAACGGTGGCGGAACCGGTGCAAATACGACGACGGTGCTTGCCTATTGAAACACCATTCTTTCTTTGCGTCCACTGGTACACAATGTAAAATGAATAATTATTATTATAATTATTATTCATTGAAATACGCTCGGCACTGTTGACAGTATTTTCGAAAAGATTAATTTTTACAGCGCACGCGTGACTCTTACTTCATTACGTATCTGTTCACAACGTATGGTTTTATTATTTCGCATGAATACAATAATATTTACGAACTACTAACAAAACACCACCAGTCGATGGCGGTAAATGATTACTTTGATTTTGCTTGGATGTCAAATCAAACACGGATTTATTAGAAAAAAAACAGACGTATTAAATAACTAGCAGGAGTGTACGAATAAAAATAAAATACGTAAAAACATTAAAATGTATAAATTAGGTAAGAATACTGATTGTTGGTATGAATAAATGGCCAAAAGTACTATTACAAAATATAACGAGCGTAAAGAACGCGACTATCGTCGAATGATACAAATCAAATGTATTCGGACGTATATCGTTTCGCCATTATCCGTTTAACGCACATGGTCACGACGAGATTTATAATACATAGTGTTATATTATATTATAGCTATATTACCTAGCGTTAAGTTTAACAGTTTTGGAAATCGAAAACGTTACGGTTGTGCTGTTGACCATCGACACTGATCTGTACAGATGCTTTTGTCGTCGTTGAAAAAGCTTTTGTATTAGTTTTGAAAAAATTATATTATTAGTCCCGCGTCAAAAAACTGCGACCGTGTAACGTTTGAAAAATTAATAACCATAAGTGTGACATTCGGTAAGGGTTAATTTTAAGACGTGCCTTATGGGTGTACAGTCGAACGTTTTGTCGGAGGGATGATGGTATTCATACCAGAAATAAACCGTGACGGTGCATACGGAACGAAATATTTAGAAATTCACATTCTCGACAGTATCTATGTGTACATATACATATCTTTACTCGTAAAGCATCATGTACCAATAACGTGAGCGTGCCACAGCATCAACCGTCGCATCGTTGCATACGCGCGGGCGTATTATCGATCCAAAAAGCGTTTTACCCAAGACCGTGCGACAATTAGAGAACGGAATAAATATTACCTAACAACGGCGACGATACGCGTAGCTCTTGCGTCACGCACGCGACCATGTTGGTGGCAATCGTCTTAAATCCGCCGCCGACGTCCTTCCGCTTCACCTTATCTCTTCGACTGACGATTACCGCACGCCCGTACGTCCTCGATACCTGCGACTCCTAGATCCTCCACACCAAAGCACTCCCCCGAAATTATAATGCACGCACACGTGCGCGCGTTACACGATATTATAATATTATACGTTAACTCGAGGTAGGTATTATTATTAGTATCATCATTGTCGTTACATAATACAACATTATATTCTCTGTGGCGTCTACACGAGTAGGGTTCCCATTAATAAAATATCTTCGAATTTATTATTATTATTATTATTATTATTACTATCATTATTTTTTCTACGTTGCGAGACCAACTGTCTGGAATGAAGTTCTCAATAATAATGCCGTAAGGTGTCGAACCATATCGTCTGTTCGATGAAACATTTTATTCGAACCAATGATTTAAGGGATTTCAATTAACATCTTATATATCTTTACTGTTATACTTCTATTAACATTTATCAGCACTTGTTTTTTTTCTTTCTATGTGGGGTTTTAACAGTGGATGAGAAAACGATTGGCTTACGAACGTTTTTTACCAAAAATATGACTTTATATTTTAAATTATTATGAACGTTATACGATTTTTATAACAGTTGAACAGTGACTTTTTTTATAATGCTTTTGAATAATATTGAGATATTTTACCAAATAAAATTTGCGATTTTTCAACTTCCGATTCTTAAGATATTATATCTTCATAATATTATGAAGTACACTTTATTTATTTTATAAATAAAAATATATTCTATAGTAAATAAAATATTTTAAAAACTAGTATTCTTAAATTAGATACGAACATTTCAAATTCAAAAAAATATTATAAAATTAATGTTTCATAAGAAACATAAATTACAGTATTCAACTTTGATCACGTAAATACAAATTACTGTTTTCTTAGATTAATGGCATATTACGAGAAATTCAAATATTTAATAATTCAGTTTCGTTTTTCCTAGTAAAATAAACGAAATGTTTCAAAAACACTAAATTTTAATTTCAACATAGCAAAATATTTGCCAACATCATAAACAGTAAATACCTTATGTTTTCTTTTGAATCATGCCTATAAATGCAAATAAATAAATAAAATATTTGTAGTAAAAATATTTTTCTTATTTACTTATGATGCGAGTTGTATAATTATTCAGATACATATTTAAGATCCGAATTAAAATGGTGTCTTGTGGAAATCCAAATACCATAGAAATAGCTGCACGTGGATCGAGTTAGCAAGTGTTGGAAATATCGAATTACTAAATGAGTTGTCAGACTGCATGGTTTTGATATCAAATGATGCACCTTAGTTGGGTTTAGCAGACGAAATGTTCAGCTATCAATAATAACCTATCTAAAGCTCAGTGTGTCACAATATATTTCTATTATACGTCTTATATTTACCAACGATGACACGTACTCGGTGTTTCGGCGACATAATTATGGCTGTGAATGTATAATAAAACGACCACAACTTTGGTGAACGGAGGCGTTTAACACGGTTGCCGAAGGGGTGACTTTCGCAGCGTCTACCACAACTGCGACAAGACTCGTGTCGAGCACACACACACACACACACATATACATATATTTTATTATATATATATACATATAAATACGTTGTTGTATAATTATTTTTTCAACAGCGCGTGGTTGACGTTAATTGAACTATTAAAACAATGCCGCCACCGCAGTCGAGCTTTGGAAACTGTCCAAAGGTTTTAGATTTTTAAACACAATAGGCCCTCCCGTTATATTATTGCTTTGTTATAACGCGTTCAACCCGTTCTCCTCTCGTCGCCCACCACCCACACAGTCATCTTCGTCGTTGTCATTCGTATTCTGCTCCAGTCTCTCTGCCGTCATCGCATGTCCTCCTCTCACCTCTCCTACCGACTGAGTCATTTGCACACGCGCGCACACACACGTGGTCGTTTTTATTTTCTCCCTCAAATAACATATGTTCACCGTATCGTTTGATAATAATAACGTGCTCGATACTATTAATTGAACCGTATCTTAATACCAACGCAAAGCAGACGGTACGGGACAATGCGGATTTTAGTCCAAGTGACTGGCGAATATTGCCATGGCGCATTGCATACACACTACACCATGGGTTACGCGTTTATAGTACGCAAAAGTTATCTCGGCTTGAGTTCAATAATATTGTAATCGTAATTGCTTTCCGTGTCGTGACGCCCACACAAAATACTTATATGCATACAACACTGTCTACGTGGTGGGAAAAGGTTGTAAACATAAACGAACAATTTAAATGCTTACATTTTTAATTTTTACCGAAATAGAAATTAAAATTATTTAAACAAATTTATACCAACGTAAATATATAATATACCGTCAATACCTACTTTATAGTAATACACTAATGGTATGAGGTATAACCGAATATTCATTGGAAATAATGCCAAAACTAAAAGCTGTGAAACTAGTTACAATTTGTACTTTTCCACGAAGTGCTTGTGACTTGAAAGTGTACCATTTATAATGCACGTGTTATACCCGTGAATATTCAAAATAATTTTGAGATGTATAATTATATTATAACATATTTATTATAATTATATTTAATGTATACGGCGTATACGTAGTAAACCCTACACAAAAATCATTGCATATAATGTAAATATAGATATCACCATGGGAAATAGTACATATAGGTCATCCTGTATCAAAATTTATATTAAAGGAGAAGGGTAGGATACTGTAAACAGACAAAATATATCATTGCTTTCGATATTTCGTATCGGAAGTTATTCTATTGTGTTAGCGAGTGCAACTATTTACACACACACACATGTATATATAGTTATAAAGTATTATTATAATGTACAGGGAAAGAAATGGATTGATATTTATTTTCGTATATTTGAATTTATTGTAAAATCTTAAGGAAAACTACGTAATAGCAATAATTATATCGATTGATTCAAAAAAAAATACAACCCTTTTATCAACAATATAATATATTGTTGATAAAAGGGTTGTATTTTTTTATATTATCTATTATGTTAAATTGTTCACTAGATAATTTTAAATGCAGAAACTTTTGTTTAGTATGACAATGTCATGGAAATACGAACGACTAATGTTTTTGCATGAAATTACGTAGATTTTTAATATATTGAATATAATTACGTATAATTACAATATACTTATGTATTATAATATTTTATTTCTTAATAAATTCTATATTATTTATTGAAATATTCCAGTTTTGTTTTACCATAAATGTATCTAAAGATTAATCTGATTGATGAGTTAGATATCATTAGATATAATGAAGATTCTTTTTTGTTGTAGTATTTGCTTTATAGTTTATACTGTATTCATTTTAATGAATAAGTCATTAATAACTCCATGGTCTAATCTAAGGACATAGCCGTACTCTCGTGGTTTATTTCACATTATTCATTATACTTATAATTCATTTAAATATCATATTAATCATCCTAGAATTTTCAGTCTACTGTATAGTCTTTTGATATACATTTCGTCACTACGTCTTCTTATATTTAAAATGACCTAAAAAAATTGATATTAGTTCAATATCTTACAATAATTCTAATGGCATGTATTTAAGTTAATGGAATATCAACGATCATTTACAGTGATATCATCGTTTATATCGTTTATAGCGATATTCATTAAAATCATTTGATATCTTATGATTCACATGATATCCTCTGATGGAATCAAATAAATTGACTGAGTGATGAATCAAAACTCAAATTACTGATGCTTGATGACTGTACTTTTAAAGTAAAAATAAATATACTCATTTTTCATCTGTCTTACTGTCATTCTATTCGTATTATTATAATCCGTATATTCTATTTTAAATTCAATAAAAGTAATACATTGTAAAATATATTTATATATATATATTAAAAAAATAAATAAATATAAATAATGAAATATATGCATTTTGTTTCTTATACTGTATTTCTATTGACTATTAATCAGATATTAAACATAATCATAACTAGGGTTCGGAACTTATTGCAAACAAATTTTAGAAAATATAAAAGCATATATGCACTTAGAATAACTGAAGTATGCTCAAAAATATACAACTGCATTTTGTATAACGGCAATTTTTATCTTCTTAATTTTATTTATTAAATTTTAAATGTATAATTTTTTTTTTTATTTCGTACATTTGTTGACAATAATAACTATAGAAGTCTAATATTATAATACTACTCTGTCTGGATAAAAATTTCTTCGTATTTTTCTCCTACAATAAAGAAAGGTTTAGTATTTTAAAAAAAGTAAAAATAATTGCATACTCTCCTGCTAAGTTAGACTGTATTATTAGACATTTTCTGGTATACAACTTAACGCAAGGCGATTGTTAGTCGGCATATTTTTATAAATTGAAAACAAACGTTTTATATCTACTGACATTTTCGGTACATATTTAAACTATACCAAGTTATTTAATTATATATTTTCAGCTAAATTATTGAGATTATCTTGGTCTCCAGATAAAATTTTGGAAATTTTGATCATTGATTTGTAACCTTCATATTTCTTCAATTCAGTTTCAATTTTTGTTTTTACCGTTTTTTCCAATACATTACAACACTTAGGTATTTTCTCGGCTGTTACGTCCGATGATTCGTTCCATGATTCTATATATTGAGTTATAAGTATTAATCGACGTATGACAATAAAAAAATAAAAAAATATAAACCTTTATAATAAATTTACTTCACATATAATATAAAAATTTGTAAATATGTTCTAATTAGTAATCAAATTTCAAATACCTAATATGCATAATACATTGCAAAATATCCAAAATTATGCTATTAAAATGTTTTTATATTTCAGTCCATTATATCTTTAAACAGATGTATATTTTCCTCAGGTTATTCTAAAGTCATAAAAAAATATGCAATTGCAACAAGTTCCGCACTCTAATCATAACTAATGTAGCGTTTTCCAATACTATGTACTCAAACACGTACAGGTGGTATTTCTGTTGACAAAATCTATACATTTATTCCTTAGACTTGGATATTTATATTTTTTTTCTTTTACCCTACAAAAAGTGTATAATGTTGATAAATTTATTTCAGAAGATTTGAGCTCTTAAAATTATAAGTTTTATTTGTAAAAGTGAGTTTAATTATTATTATATACGTATATATAATAATATATTATGATATATACGTATATAATATATAAAATTCTCGTATCACAGTGTTAGTTATCGAACTCATCCAAAACGACTTGACCGATTTTCAAGAAATTTTCTGTGTATATTTGGTAGGTCTGAGAATACGTTTAAGGCTAATTTAAAAAGGGGATTGACCACCCCCGGGAGGTGCTCAAGCAGGAATTTTGAGATTTACGATAGCAATTTTTGTTTATAAATGGTTGCTATGGGGGTTATAAGATTTGAGAATAATATTTATTTATTAGTGGTTGCAATTGGTAATATATAAAATTAATATAATGAATTACCCGACATTGCAAGCTATATTATATATAAACGAATGTTTATGTGCAGATCTGTGGGAAGAAGATAGGCTAATTTAAAAAGGATTAAATTTGGTTTTTTTTTCATCGGATTTTAGTACGTTAAGGTTATAGGATTATGTATTAATTGATTATATTAATCTACCGTATTGTGTCAAACTTGGTATAACTTTGATACTTAATTAGAGTTAAATCATACACTTACGTACAAACAGCACTAGGTCCGCGATCTACCGCAGGTAGATTGCCTACCTGATAATATACTGCTGCGAAACAAAATTTTTATTCCGGGCAACATAAAACTTGAGATAAATCTAGAACATCATCTACCGAATATTAAATAACGAATTGAACAAAGTTTGAGTCATATAGAATTGGTATATTTAACGAGCAACGAAGTGCACGGGATCAGCTAGTATATATATATATATATATATATATATATATATATATATATATATATATATATAGAGAGAGAGAGATGTTAAAATACCGTATTTTATTTTGTTGTTGTATAATACAATATTATACCGGTATTATACCAGTATTAAACCGTATAGAACCTTGTAGTACCTCAAATTATTGGAAATTTAACAGAGGTTATAAACATATTATTAATTATGAAATACGAATCATTTTAAAAAAGGAATAATTTAAATATGACTAGAAGGTCAGAAAACATTTAAAAAACACATAATACAAGAATAAATTTAATAATTTGAATTTAATTCGATAAGGATAAAACTACGACGCTAAGGATATTTTTAGAATGAGTACTTCCCTACTCAATGGGAAAACATGTTACGATAATAATTAATAAATGATAATTATAAATAATAATTTTATATCTAAGTATCTTTAATCGTGGCAATAACTAAATTAATTTAACTTAAAGCCTTTTTTTTTTTTTTATACCGTCTGTATAAAATAATTTTATACCATGTGTATAAAACCATGTATAATACAGTTTTATACCACTGTATAATACAAACTCACATCTATATATCTATATGTGTGTGTGTGTGTGTGTGTGTGTGTGTGTGTGTGTGTGTGTGTGTGTGTGTGCGTGTGTGTCTGAGAGATAAATGTGTAAATATTAACTATGTTCATTATTGTAATTTATTCCCGAGCAAAATTATAATTGACGATGATCTACAATGGCGCAGCTTTAGACTTTGTAAATCATACGTTAATAAAAATATATTAATATATTATTTCCGTATTGCTACAGTCTGTTTAACGAAGTAATGTATGACTTGAGAAAAGTTTAATCTCTCAACAATTATACGGTTGGACGGACAAATAGACGTTAACTACGAACGTGAAATAATAATAATATTATAATTACTAAACTATTGTTGTCACTTGCCATTTGGTTCGAGATTCGTAAGATTCGTACAGTGCATACGCGTGGACTAGGTACCTACCAATAATTTACATAAATACACACTGTTGGTATTTCGCGCGTAAAAATTCACACCGGATACGAAATGTTTATTGTCACAGATATTTCTTATTCCTCGGAAAGATTTTACATACACTTAACTTGTCATAAGCCGCTAGTAAACGAACATAAATACTTTCATATATATTTGTGTATTGCGTGAGTAATACATGTTAGAACGCATAGTGTGTAAGTCGGTATCATTTATTTTATATGCTTTAGTATTATACTCGTTGGCAGTATAAGTATTGACAAATAGAAAATAACAATTATAATACGGTAGCGGGTCGTAAGTAACGTCTGTAATGTTCCGGTGGGTTTTTGTAATTTTCTGCGAGCGTAAATTAAAACGAAGAGAAAAATGTGTACAGGCTAAATAGATGTATTGGTGGGTAGACTGGTGACTGGGTATGCGGTAAGGTGCGGTACAACTGCGAAACGAAAATGTACGGCGGTGCGACGTAGCTGTGGTTACGAGCGGTAGCGGAGCATAATAATTAACGGTGGAAACACTTGGCAACATTCGGAGGCGTCAGAGGAGTTGATTTGCTTGGCCCCTGCGTTATTTTTGATATAGTTTTCTATAAACCGGAATGGGAGGAAAGTAAATCGTATTATTATTATTATTATTATAACCATTACTATCATTGTCGCGTTGTATAGTTTTTGTATTAAAAACAAGTCTGTATAATATAATAATACGTAGGGTGTAATATACGTATATATTAATAAACCACTTCGGTTGTCTTTGATGTAATAATAATGAACTGGATAGGGGGAAAACATTATGTGCAACATAATATGGATTTTTTATCAAAACAAAGCCGACAAAACCGGATACTCATAAAGTTCTAAAAAATAAATTTAACGATTGCACACGCATAATAATCGAAAAACGCCACACAGGGAATTTCGCATTACACCTCAATATAGGGGAAAGGGAAGAAAATATGTGTACGTACTCGTAAAACTGCAAAAATTATATATTAATATACCACAGAGATATGAATTTTTTGAAAGAAAATTCTGAAAATTTACTTTGGATATTAAATCTGGCGTAGGAAAATGTAGGTAAACCTATAAATAAAAACAATTAAGATACATCGGTATTTTTTAGTAATTTGTGGTAAATCATTATTGGAGTTAAAACCCAGATTTTATTAGATCACAAATATGAGTAAATAGTATAAATATTATAGTTTTATGTTGAATAAAACATTTAAGTGATGAGCGTTTTTTGATGGATAAACTAAATAAATATAAAAATTGTATTTTGTTGTATAAAATTTCTCCATTAAACGTATGTAAATTAAATTAAATGCAATTTAAAAACGGTTCAATGCATACCAAACTTCATATCCCTAAGACCCATGTGATGTAGTATAACCACGTATTCTCCATTTTGCAAATTCTTTACAAGACCGTCGAGTAGATTTGAGTGTTACGTTTTGGATTTTAAAAGTGTTCAACACAAGAGCTTCCTTTGAAGTTTAACAATGTTAATATTCAGTTTGCCTCCCTTCCACTCCCATGCAAAATCACTAACTGTTTAACGATTTAATATATATATATATATATATATATATATATATATATATATACGCGACTATCTCTATGCGGCTGGACTAAGTGATAAACATGTACAATATGAAAAGGAGCAGTTCAAAATCGTTGTGAAACGAATTTCGATCACTTATTTATTATATAAAATTTCTTATAGGTCGAGCTGTCGGCTGCAGTAAACAATTTTGTATATTGTGTGACGTTAAATTGTATTAACTACTCATAACTATGTGCGTAAAATGCATTTTGAAATATAAACTATACATTAAACATTTTATTACTCATGCTACATTTTGTAGTATACGGTTTACATTTAAAACCGTTCGCTGCTGACATCGGTGATATAAATGGATGACATATCCAGTTTGAAAATTCAATTAATTTGTTTTTTGAACGACGTTGAAATCTTTCAAACATACTTCAGGAGAAATCGTTTTAAGAAGATTATCTAAATAACTGATTGATTTTTTTCAAATTGAAACTTTCGTAATTTTAATATATAGCTATATGTACACTGCTGAGTACAATTTAAGTACGTTCTAGTTTAGGCTGTTCAAATAGTATGGGATCACAATACTTAATTTCATAGATCAACAGTGACTTTTCAAAAAATAAAAAATAAAATACATAACACAGAATGCGTAAACAGAGTTCTTGAAAGCATTTATTCATTCATTTCTTCGTTTAAAATGTTTGTTCAGGCAGTCGCAATGCAATTTGTGAGACAGAAAATTAATTTCGTTCTACGAAACCAGCCGTAAAATGTCTGTAATTTATATGCATATACAAGTTAGGTGG